>PVIC010008654.1:30381-47752 GCA_004025085.1 Thryonomys swinderianus
AAAAAAAAAAAAAAAAAAAAAAAAAAAAAAAAAAAAAAAAAAAAAAAAAAAAAAAAAAAAAAAAAAAAAAAAAAAAAAAAAAAAAAAAAAAAAAAAAAAAAAAAAAAAAAAAAAAAAAAAAAAAAACAAGGAAAAAAAGACCACATCAGAATGAGGCAACCATCCAATAAGACAGTCCAAATATTTGTAAATGTCATCAAATTCAATTTGGATTTACCCAAATCCTTTACACAAATGTGTGAACCATCAAATTGTGTTTAAATTTAACTTGCTGTAGTTGGGGAATTCAGTAGCTACCATCTGTCTATTGAATCTGAACATTTATAGTGCAAAAACTTTCATCACTTATTTCTGGTAATAAAGAACTCCGTGTGTGGCATGACTAATACTGATGCATCTAGTACAGAGCATAATGTTGTAACATAATTAGAGTTAATGCAAAGAGTTTCGTCTAGAGATCCGGTAAGAAGGGAAATATGATTTATTAAGATAGAGATTTTCAAGTAGTACAAAGTTAATTTGTTGACTTTGGGGGAAATTAGATTTTTCTATTAATGGATTCTAAAAGCACACTGACGAGTTTACTACTTGGGTCTTTTTCTATTATTCATGTTAGACAATTAGTTCACCAATACACGACTCCACATCTTTTCTCCTCTGAATCCAGTGTGACTTTCACAAGGGAGTGTTTTCATAGCAGTAACTTTTGGAGAGAATAAAACTGCTGATTTGAGGAGAGCTACCTCAAATGATTCCTCCCTTGACCAGGGTCTGCACTCCTTCCTGGGTGGGTAAATGCCACCTGTTTTTATGGCTTTCACTTTTAATTAAGCTTGGCAGTCCCATTTCCAAAGCTAGGAAGGTTTGCTCCATGGAAGCAAGTGTGTTTCATGAGCTCCTACAGATGTCGAGTTTAGTAGAATTCCTGCTATCTCAATTGATTTTAAAAGTACAAAAATGGATAAATGTGCCACTGAGGACTATGAGGAGTTAAAACAAGTATCAACACTGATAGAATCTAATCTCTTAGGATTCGTGGGCATAACAAAAGTGCTGAGGCAGAATCATGCTCTTACTTCTGGGTAAATTACACACATACACCACTATAATAAGTCCCCTGTTAGAGAATTGAGGTTCAGAACACCAGAATTTTCCCCTTTTGAAGAATCTCAGAGGTATTCTAGTACATGTCATGAACATTATTCATCCACATTCTTCCTTATTTATTTTGCTTACCCAAGTCATCTGCCTTATTTTAGAAATATTATATTCCTGTGTGTTTATTTGAATACTGATCATTATTTAAGCAGAATAACCAATCACCAATCATAAAAACCAGGATGCAAATCAACTGATCATACTCATAGTCCCAGCGATGGTTTTCCAACACCAATTCCCACCTGTTTGGAAAAGGTGTAACCCAAGAATAAATTCAGGTGCGTATCTTCAAGAAAACCTGAAGCAGGTGCTCCACAACACAGTGTTTCTAAAGGGTTTGGCCAAGGCACATGAGCAGACATTGGAAGTAGCTGCTTGATGCTAATGAACTTTGTAAAATCAAATTTTAAACTATAACTCATTTGAGTGAAGTTCTAAAACAAGTCATAAAAGGCACATAGTTCTACAGGAGCTAGGCATGTGACGTGAGTCAGTTAAGCAGGGCCACCTGAGCACACCACAGAGAGGGAACAGGTTCTGGAACCCACAGGGCACCAGGACCCCCAATCTGGCCCCAGGCTCTTGTTACCACCCAACAGGAGAGAGCAGATCTAGCCTTATTCTTCTGATTTTTTTAGGATTACCCCAAAGTTCCCACATTGATATGAAATCTCCAAATTTACATATTATAACTCATCTCAGTTTTGTTAAAAGCTGTGGCTGAAAATTTAGTTGTGTCTGTGAGACACCAATTTGTCATTCTGGCCCCACATACAATGCGGGTATTGTCACATGTCTGTCTTCTCATGTGGTTTATGGAGTCATGGAAAAGAACGGAGGCAGATCTGTGTTGCGGTAAATGACATACAGTCTGCTTCTTCGTGGGGGTGCTGAGGGTATGGAAAGGACATTTTGTGTCTTCTGTGGGTGCATTTCAAGGTTACAAAAGGGGCCAGAACAGCCCAAGTGGATTCATTTCCATGGACTCCAGCCATGGGGTAATCCAGCAAGTGCGGAAGCAAGACCCAAGACCCTGGGAAAAAGCACCATCACATGAGGAAACCCCAGAAGCTGGTAGAAAAAGACTTGAGAAGTTTGTATGCTTACTCGAAATAATGCCAGGCACCACTGCCCTGCGAAAATGGTTTTCACTCTCTGGTTCATGTTCCACACACAGCCTCGCATGTGATACCGTGTGGGGCTCCCTCCCACTCGTGAAGTCCCATGCCGGGTGAATCCAGCTAGTTCTTGACTCAGATCCTCCCGAGATGGTCAGATCTGGAAACCTGGGGCCTCCGTCGCTCCCGCCGCTTCCTCTTCTCCTCCCCTTCCCATCTGAGGCTCGAAAGACATCATGTAATGAAAACACTCCAAGATCTGTAAGCCAAAGAACTCTTCTAAACGGTCATCTTTGTGCCTTTGCTTTTAATTTTGACTTATTAGAAAAGCTTGCAGTCTCTCAGTATTCATGTCTGAATATAGAGATCATTATACAGACCAATGGTTAACGAGGACTAAGGAGATAGTGTGATTGTTTACAAATAGAAAGCAGTAGAAAGCAATCTTTATTATTATCCTCAGATGGCTATGACTGCGGTGTCATCTAGAAGCTCCCTGGGTTGACGCCCTCCTTGTCAAGGAAAACAGCTGAAATCTTACTTCACTCTCTTTTGAGGGAACTCCTGAAGTCTAAGACCCTTGCTGAAAATGTACGGTTCTCCATTTGTTAGCATGACTACCAATGTCTTTAAACCAGTGGGGAAAAAATAACAGTATAACCCACACTTGAATGCTACTGACATAGGCAGCAAGTTGCAGGTGAGAGAACTCACTGTGCTGCTATCCAGAGTGTTTTTCCAGAATGTGAATTACTAATGACCTGATGTAGCTTGTGTAAGATGATAATCAGCAGCTGCCTATGGTGTCATGGTCATTATAGGTCATAGGTCATGTCTACCTATGTGTGCACAACTGGCAGACACTAGTCATTTAGGCTAATTGGCCAAGAACATTCACATGGTCCCTTGTATTTCTGCAGAGGTGTGACCTTTCATGTCCTGTCTTACCCCCACCTCACTGGTAAATATCGCCTCCATTCATTCATTCATTCATTCACTAATTCATCTAAGAGACAGGTATCTGTTCAGTACCCACAGTGGCAGAAGTGGTTCTAGAGGTGACAGATGAAAGCAAGAATAAATGATCACAGGTCACGATCTGACCATTTCCAAAGGAACCAAAAAAGTATGTAATAGGAGGAAAGCACTCACTGTAAGTCATGTGTGCGGAGAACACTGGCTGTGAGAGAGAGAGCTAGCAGGGAACGGCCGCGCCGAGACGGGCGGGGCTGGGAGAGGCTGAGGGTGGAGGAGTCGCAGAGAGCCCGAGCAGGATGTGCTGAGTCCCTCCCTGAGGAAGAACTCCACGGTTTACACAACCTATGATGGCCTCTCAGTCTGATAGCAAAGCAGAATGATGGACAGGCAGGAGATCGGGGACGTGATTTGAAGTGGGATCATGCGGTCACGCAGGGCATGATGAAGAGCTTAGGTTCCCGCGGGAGCGTAGGAGGGATCCACTAACAAGGTCTGCAAATGGGGGTGCCACGACTGGCTGACGCTTACCTGCAGGCATTGCTGATGCCCATCCCTGCCCTCCATGTTCTGGGATCTGAGAAGATAGAACCAGACGTGTGCTGACCCCTAAATTCCATAACCCCCGGGCGGGCCACGGCAAGGTGGTGTCCGAGCCTGAGATACTCAGTGGAATATTTTGCAGCTGAACAAAATGGTAGCCATCGCGCCCAATGGCTGCTCTCGAACACTTACATACTGTAACTGTGATGTAAGAACTGGCTTTTACTTCAGTTTAATTTTAAACTTTTAATTCTAGCTGCATATGACCAGGGGCCATCATACTAAATAATAGGTTTCGGTACAACCTTCAGAAAGTCCCCAGTGAGGTGCTGTCTACCAAATCCATCACCTGTTCAGCAGTGTACCCCTTGCTTCCTGGTTCCCCTTCCTCTCCTGTCTTCACCTCTCAGAGAATCGCTTGCAGTGAAATCATTGTCCCAGCGTCTTCCATAGAAGGATGCACCTAAGGCAGTGTCTTAAAGAGGATCGCTGTTTCCAAAGGGGACGGGAGACTGAAGGGCATGTAAGTAGAACTGCTGAGAAAAGAAAAGTATTTATACTTGTCAGCTATGTATCCAGGACACTTACCTTGGCAGGGCCTGAGGATAAAGCAGCAAGTGATGTTATTTCTTTCAGAGAGAAGCTAGTGACTTAGATTCAGGTCTCAGCTACCTCAGTTGATTGAAAGCCAGGAAGCTAATTATCCAAGACCATCTATGACTCTGCTGCATGCCGTGGAGATAAGTGGAAAAGAGGGCTTTAGTTTATTGGAGTCAGACTGCCGCAGTGAGAACCCGGCTCCATGTCAGTGAACAAAGTGCAAAGGGCTCATGAGAACGTTTGAAATGTGTCATGTGTGCTTTTACCATGTGGTAAGGCAAAGGTGATATCCTAGGAAGTGACGTGTATTGAGTAAAGAGATCTCTGATTGTCAGTCCTAACTTGAGTCTCTTAAATTTCTCGGATTTGTTATCGACGCTGGCACTGTGCCAGGCACCAGCAAATGATCACAGTGTGGGAAAATGATGAGTTACCTGGAGGACCAGGTCGGAAGACACAGGCAAGAGATCCAGCAAAGGCGAATCAGAAAAGCTCTAGGAGAGTGACAGAGGCTAAGAATATAGTTAGTAAGGTTACGTTCTTCCAGTTTCCAGAAATGCTAAGAGCAACCTGAGAAGCTTTGGCAGCTGTGTTCAAAGCAAGAAAAACAAAGATGGAACAAACTTTCTGTCTGAATCCAGTAACTTGTAGGTGACAGAGAATTTGGGGTTTTTCTTTTTCTAGTTAAGTCATCTCTGTTTTCTGTGTCAATAAAAATTTCTTCTGGCTAAAATGCCTGGAAAGAACATTATTAAGAGAGAAATAAACCCGAGATGGTGAAGACACTTGTAAGAGAGCAGCTAGCAATCCTCCAAAAATCACTTAGCCTGGATGCGTCGGTGGTGAGCGGCTCTGAACTGTGCTACTGATTGGTGTCTGTGGTGTAAATACTCCCATCACAACCAATTTGCAAAGCCCAAAATAGAGTTGAGGACCAATGCGCAGAGCCAGCCCCAGGAGCCAGGGAGCACGTGTCCCAGCACATGATTCCTTCCCCGAGAGGAATTGTATTTCCAATTCCCAAGAAAACAGTAATCCTGAAGTTGCCCCACCCATGTCAATTCCGAGTGACCTGAGAGAGGCACTAGACCTTGGTATTGGTTAAACATAGTTACAACGACTAAAAAACGCTGCTTCCTGAAAACCATAATCCAGGGGCCTGACATCAAGCCAGGACAAGATTCCTGAGCTGTTTCTTAAGGAAATACTTGGGACTCATCAGGGAAATAGTAATCACCAGTAGCCCACTTGGGTTCACTAAGAAAAAGCAATCATATCAGACACCTTCTTCATTGAACTTATTTTTTAAAATTTTTACTAGTATATGTTTGCAGGGCATGATGATTATACTCCATGCATGGAGTTGATATATTTACATAACGTGTTAATTCTGTTTTTTATCCTTTTCCCCTCCTCTCTTTCCTTTCCCTCTCCATCTCTTGATTCTTTTCCTATTTGAGAAAGATTTCTCTCCAGACTTCCTATTGTCTCTCTTCTTTTGCTCCATATTTATATTTTGTGTTTCTTGTTTTTAACAAGCCTGAAGTATTTTTTAAAAAGGATTAGCATGATAGATCGGCTCTACACCTTTGCAAGTTTAATTCCAATACAGCCGCTTGCTCACCAATCAGCCTGCACTGTTTTGTGCTCCAGTAGCAGCAGTTGAATAGTTGCAAAAGCTCGGAAAGGTGAAATATTTACTGTCTAACCCCATACAAAGAGAGTTTGCTGATTCCTGTTAATATTATGCAGAGGACTGGGTGCTAGTGAGGAAAATAGCCAGAGGGGTCGCCACAGGCACGTGTTTCTAATTCATGAGGCAATGGTCTCCTTGAGGAAGATTCTCAGCAGCATGACCCTGGCTTCTGTCCCCACCATGCCTTGCACAATTTTTATTATCAGCCACGTGAAAGAAAATGCTGATGTTTCACACAGATTGACTTTGCAGATGCTCGTACTATCCAAGGTGTTGACCACCTTGAATATTGGAAATATGCTCAAGTAAACAGGTCCAACAAAAGCAGCAGGATGATTAGAAAGTTTAAAGACATGATGTTTAGATTCACAGAAAGAGAACAAGTGGATTTAAATATTAAAATAGAATTGCATTTAAATATTAAAATGTTGATCATTAGAAGAGGTATTAAATCAGCCAGGCGTGGTGGCTCACGCCTGTCATCCCAGCACTCAGGAGGCAGAGGCAGGAGGATTGCTGAGTTCCAGGCTTGCCTGGGCTCCATAGTGAGCTGAGGGCCAACCTGAACTACAAAGCAAGACCCTACTCAAAAAAAAAAAAAAAAAAAAGAGGTATTAAATCAGCTTCTAAAGAGGGCACAAAGTTCATAACTAAACATGTTTCCATCGAACGTAAGAATAAACCATTCAGGCTTTCTTCATTACCCAGTGAATGTCACTAAAACTGTTCAAACTCAACCCAGAAGAGCTGCTAGAAAAGGGAAAGAAAAATTCATCCTAAGCAATATTGACCTCCTTAGGATCTGTGCCTGTCTGAGCCACTTTTCTTATTTGTGCAATGAATACAGACGTATAGATACTAACACCAGATTTTATATGACACAGCAAACTCTTAAGCTCTGAACAGCAACTCCAGCTCCCTAGTGCTGGGGTGCTTGGTTGGGCACCCAGAGGTCCCTCTCCTGCCCAAGCAGCATCGCTCATGGTCACTGATAGGTCCTGTCCCAGTTTCAATGGCTTCTGTTGCTTCAGAGAAAGGAGGTGGGGGATACGTGTGGCGAACCACTCTCTCTCTACTCAGTAATATCAGTAGTAGTAGGGTCATGGAAATGACTTGAAATTATAGCCATTTATAACAAATGGACATTTCTCTGTTATGACAAATGGCAGAGATTTCCAAAATATTTAATCTTATATAGTGAGAACTATAAGAATAAATCAGCCAAAAGTCTGGTAACAGGGAAGCAGACCAAAGACAAAATGGCCCAAAATAAAAGGCCCCAAATTACAAAATGATTGAAGACATGAAGTGATTTAAAAATGCAAAAATAAGCAGATGACTGAACGTTTTCGCCAGTGATGTCTCTGATACTTTTACAAATGGTGCTTTATCTGATTATAGATGTTAAATAACTCTATGTCAGATTTTCTAAAACCAACAACATGCGAGTAGTAGGATGTTCACTTAATGAAAATTCTTCTAGGCAAACATCTCTCAACTCAATGTCACATTCCCATTCTAACTCAACACTTACAGTCTCAACACTCTTCCAGGGCTCTCTAAAATATGTATCAGGTATTCCTTCATACAACTGTAAGTTTTCTTTTTCTCGTGTGATAAAATTATTAAGCAGGAATGAGCACCACGAAATAAGGTGGAATGGCCATTGAGAGTTAATTTGTCATCGTGACAAATGGACCCAGACCCAACAGCAGCATTCCCACCCCTTGTCCCAAACACCCAGAGATTCAGACCACGTACAGGTGCACACAGATGCCACCAAGGGATTATGTGGCCTGTGAGATAGGGATGCCTCTCCGCAGATGATTTCACCACAGTCTAACCCTAAAGTCTAATGTCTTTAATCCAAACTGAAATAAATGTTTATTGGTCACCCAAATCCACAAGCCATATTACTCTTGATAATGTAATTTCCTAAAATGCTGAATAATAGTTAAATGAAGAACAAAGCAATACAGGGCTGGATGTTTAGCTCAGTGGTTCCAGCACCTGCCTAGCAAGCACAAAATCCCTGGTTCGATCCCAGTAACCACATACTATTACAGTGCTGGGCGTGGTGGCTCAGGCCTGTCACCCCAGCACTCAGGAAGCAGAGACAGGAGGACTGCTGAGTTCCAGGCTCGCCTGGGCTATGTAATGAGCTCAGGGCCGGCCTGAACTACAAAGCGAGACCCTGTCTCAAAAAAAAAAAAGAGCACAGCAATACAGTACTTCCTTCATATAGTAGTTTATTTGTTAACTTCATTATTTATTTTTAGTATACATCAGCAATCAGACCAGCACAAACATTCAAACAATAAATAAATAAATCAAAATGTGACACATCCATGCAAGGGAATATTACTTGCCCACAAAAAGGAAGGATGTGCTGATTCATGCTACCATATGAATAAACTTGGAAACATTAAGCTGAGTGCAAGAAATCACATGCAAAAGATTTCATATTGCTTCATTCCATTATATAAAATGCCTGGAAGAAACAACTCTATAGAGACAGAAAGTGGATAAATTTCTAGGACCTCAGAGACAGGGAGCTGGGGTATAAACACTGACTAGTCATTTGGGAGAGTTGAAAAATTATAGAATCAGATAGTATAATGTTGGCACCATCTTGCAAATGTACTTAAAACCAAACTATTTTAAAGGATCAAATTTATGGTATATCATCTCCAGTTGTTTTTAAAAATTATTCTTTGCAAACTAAATTCATTTCTGGGCTCATCTCATTAGAAGTAGACTTTTCACATATATTCATGTTCAGTGATATATTAGCAGTTCAGTAGCTCCGTGACTGATTCTCCCTTGAGCAGAAATGTATCATTAGGACACAGCATCTTCCTCAGTAGAACTAGAACCCACAACTGCTAGGACGACCGGAAGTCCCTGCAGTGATTCCCACACGGCCTTCGAAGGTAAGCACTGAAATTGTTGAGGGGGGCAGCCTTCTAAAAGACCAAATTAAAACACACAAGTATTTTCTTCCCTAACTTTCTGAAGTTCTGCACTGACAAATGGCTACCGCTTAGAGATCCCTTTGAGGACAGTTCTAGGTATGTCAGGCCCCCCACCTGCCCCTCTACCACGTCGGCTTACTCTGAAGACAGCAACAGGGGGTCCTCCATTGTGTGGGGGTTCTGCAGGGTGCCCCCCCATTTCCTGGAATTTGTAGGTGATTGATAACAAGTTCCTCACGGAAGAGGAGTTTGGCAGCGATGTTTCAAGGTAAAGGTTTTGGAAGGAAGAGAAAATCACTCCGTGCTACTTAGGAGGAGTTATCAGGGCTAGATAATTTTGTTTCTCAAAAATATTTTAGACTCGCGTGTTTACTCACTTAGAACAGTGGCTAAATATCCTCAAGCTGCAAGGACAGCTTCAAATGCAAACAGGAGTAGCTGAGTGTTCGGAGTCACAGAGGCACCAAGAGGGGTCACTAAAGACAGCAGAGTTTTGCCATTTTTCTTTTCATTAACTGGCCCCTTGTAAGTCCTGAGGGCTAAATACCAGGATCTGAGACGCTGATTCCCGAACCAAGTTCTGGCACATACGAGGAGGTCTCTGGTGGTTTCAAGGACAATCTAAGATTCTGCATATCTTTCATTTTCATTGGTGGTCTTTTTCAAAATAGACCATGTCCCCAGAGTAACATAGAAGAAGTGAGCCGTACAGGCCAGACTTTCATAAGGGTAATATCCTGGCCTGCTGGTCACTTCAGGAAAGCTCTCTGCATTCTCTGGTGACTATTTCAGTTCACAAGATGAGATTCTGATGAAAAACTTCTTCAGTTTAAACACTGACCACAGAACCAAAGGCTGTCCTCCTTCTTCTGAATACCACAGGAAAAACAAAATTGAATCCCATAGTAGGATCACAGACATGTCTTACATTTTTCCATAACAATTCTATTTGATAACCAAAGCCGTAGCAATTCTATAACTGGAAGCAAAAAAGTGTTCTTATTGAATATTTTAATCTGAACATATAATTATCTTTTTTAAAGTAAATTCCAGCTTTCTAATTGAGCATTTCACAATTGTTCAAGATTGTATCTACAAAACATTCCTAGACTCGCTTCAGTCCCCACTTTTGGCCAAGTGTAACTTATTCAGGTCTTTGCAGAAACGTTTAAATGACACAAAGTAGAAAAAAATAATTCCAACAAGAATCCAAGGGCTTTCAATTCAGCCAATTAAAGAACTCCTGACTTTATAGAATTCTTTTACAATAAGATCACTCTTTCATCTCATTTCAACTCCTCCAAAATCATAACTCCATTGGAGTTTAGCACTCAGTAGATAGTAAAATCACCACAGGCTCACTGGATCCCTGGGGCTTCTTGATGGAAAAATCTGTGGTGATTTATCAGGTCCTGTGATTTTAAGATTCTTCACACAGGGTCCTAATAAGGCTAAAACATGTAATCTGTCCTCTTACATTTTAATTCCCCTTATAATTATTCTTTTTGTTTGTTTTGTGGTGTCGGTGATCAAACTCACAGACTCACCCACGCTAACACTAACACCCCATTATCTAGATCATTTCCATGATATGGAATATCTTAGGCCATTGTATAGTGTGTTATTTTTATTAGACCTACAGTGTATGAATTTCAACAAAAATGTTCATTCTCCAGCCTGTAGGAAGACTGAGAAGGTGTTCTACATAAGTAATTTAGAGTTACAAAATCTTATTTTAACAAACTATAGATGGTTGAGTGGAAGTAGAGAGAAAAAGGGATGAAAGAAAAAAATTTAAAACATGTTTGTGTGTGTGAAAAATGACTAAGTTTTCCTGGGAGAGGATTGATCCCTTGATAGATACCTTCCCAATGTTAAGTGTTTTCTCTGACCCTAGGAACTGGATCTTTTTCCTTCTGACTAGAGACATAAAAGGATCACAGTACTGTAAGCATGTTTCAGAAAGATAAGCTGCAGTGGTAATGTTTCAAATGGTCTAATGCTCCCCAGCCATTAGCTATATTCTTGCAGCACAGTTTCTATTATCCTGCATGGCCGAATGAGGTTGGGAATAAGTGGTGATTTACTAAAAAGTCAAGCAATACTTTGTTCTCCAGCAAGGTAACCTTTAGGTAATAAGGGGAAATAAAGTGCTTCACTTAATGACTCTCTGAAGAAACCATTTTAACTAAAACATAGTGATTCAAACCCGTAAGAGAGCACAGGGATTTCAGGGAACAGGTAGCCCGTGACAGTGGTCTCTCTCCGAACTCGTCCCTCCTCCTGAAGAGCCTCCCTCCCGGGGCGCGGGCTGGTCGGACTCCAGGAGGTGGAGTAGACCACAAGGAAGCGAGGGGGACCCCTCAAGGACACGAGGCGTCTGAATGCAGAGCCAAACTTAAGAATCAGCCACCACTTAGCACATGTCTGTGTGCATAAATTCTTGCACCAGACATCTAGATCATAGTGAGCAAGCATTATCTGGAAAGGACTAGATAGTGATTATTTTAGACATTGTAGGCCACACGTGAACTAGGCCACTAGAATATGAGAGAAGCCCTGGACAATGCACTGACCAACGGACAGGGCCGCGTCCCAGTAGGGTGTATTTGCAAAGGCCCTTCCGAAGGCCGTGGACGAGATGCGGGTGTGCAAGGCCTCCTCTGAAGACCTCTGATGCAGATCCTGACAGAGCACACGGCTTGCGTCGGAGAACGCGGCCCTTACTTGCAAGTTTGAGAAGAATAGTGCAGAGTATAAAGTACTTTTCTGAACAAGGACCAAAGCTGTGATTTCTACATGTTGAAAACATTCAATTACTTGTTTGAGTCTGTTTTGGTCATTTTATCACAGCTGGGACCTGACGCCTGTGACTTGAGATCAGGGAGTTTCCTTTGGCCTGTGGTTTCGTCCATGGCTGCCTGACTCCAAGGCAGGAACCACGGGGGTGGGGGGGTCTGGCAGAGGAAAACTGTTCACCCCGCAGCATCCAGGACCCAGGAACAAACAGGGGTGCAGGGCCACAGATGCACTTGTTCTGGGTCACACATCCCGTGACTCAGCAGCAAAGAGGCCTTATTTCCAAATAGCACATTTGCCCCATTCAACAGCGAATGGACCCACTACTGGATCCAGCATCTGTACCAATCAGTCATCTTCCAAACGCGGATCTGGGCGGGGCAGCCAGATCTAAACCATAGTGCGCAGCCAACGTAGTCCTATATAAGAATGTTTCGATATAAAAGAACAAGTTTTCTAAGAATCCTGTCCCTATTATGTGGCTGATGGTAACACTATAAAAATATTGTGGACTGTCATCTTATTTAATTTTTCAGTGAAATCTCACTATTTTTAGATATTTGAAATTTAAAAATTTTAAGACGGTGTACAGGTAAGCTGAAAGTAACCCGGGGCAGAATGATTTCAGATTGCCCCTCAGTGATGTCTCCAAGAAGATGTGTGTTCATGTATATATCCTCTTTGTTTCCTTTCACGTCACCGTAACCAAACTGAATCGTTCAAACAGAGATTATGAGGCCCACACAGCCCAAAATGTTTACTCCCTCTCCTCTAAAGGAAAGGTTCGCCAAGTCTTGCCTCAGAGGGTGGGGATATTTCACCAGGGAAGGTTAATATATGTGACAAATACTTTAAAATTCTCCGTGCATCAGTGCAACAAACGCTCCCCCGCCCCGTATCACACTGCCGCAAGTTCTTTCCAACGCCCACCGAGCTTCCTAACCTCTCTCTGTCACAGACATTTCCGGCAGTCTTCTGAAATCTATGCAGCCCTTTTTCAGGAAAGGAGTCTCACAGCACATCAAATAAAACACAAAATTCGAAGAAAATTATCCTCAAACCTAGTAATCAAATATTTAGAAAACAAATTTGAGACATACAGATATATATGCTTCTTTATGAAAACATTACATGACAAAATTCAGTGGGAGACTTAATAGCTACCGTGATTTTAAAGCAATCTTGAGTGTAAAACTACGTGCAAACATCTGCCACAGCTGATAGTGATATGAAGTATCTGGCCGTCACAGGCAGTGCTATTATCATGGCAGTTACTTGCCTAGATTCATAACGGGAGAAAATGCTACATTTCCATTTTCTGAAAATGCATTTGCATTGCTTTCCTCGAGGGTTTCTTGAATTTCACCCATAAACCGCGGGATCCGTGGACTCCAGGCTAAAAGTATCTGGGAGGCTCTGCCATGCCCGGACACACAGGCTCTCACCCTGAGCCTGCGCTCGCACGCACAGAAGGCAGAGCGCGCAGAGGCCGCACCGCAGGCACGAAGGACAGGTCAGGACGGAGCCTGAAAAGCACCGGCCTATCTGCCAAGAAGCAGAGCTCCGACTGATGGTCTCACCCACCTGAGGGGACCCTAGCAAGAGTCCAGTTGTGTCTTCAAGAAGGAAAGATACAGCGATACCCCACCCATGCCAGCCGTTATGCCCTTCCAAGGGCCCTAGAGAGAAGACTGCTGGAAGCCGTGTTCCTAAGCTCAGGCTGCATAAGCAGGAACCACAGCCTGGAGAGCTTGAAGAAGAGAGAAGTGTATTCTCTCCCAGCTCTGCTCGCCGGAAAGTCCTAGGCCAAGATGGGACCAGTCCAGTCCCTGGCGAGGACCCAGTTCTTGTGTCGCACACAGCACCTTCTTGCTGCGTCCTCACGTGGGTGCCACGGCTGGGGGATGGGCAGCCGGGGTTCTGTTGTCCGGGAAGCCTGTGGGGACTTTCGACTCAGCCTCAGTAAAAAATTAGAAAGACAGGGCCGGAGATTTAGCTCAGTGGTTCCGGGGCCTGCCTCGCGAGCACAAGGTCCTGAGTTTGATCCCCGGTAACCACATAGAATGCTGGGTGTGGAGGCTCACGCCCACCAGCAATCAATACCACACACCACAGTGCCGGGCGTGGTGGCTCACGCCTGTCATCCCAGCACTCGGGAGGCAGAGACAGGAAGATTGCTGCGTTTGAGGCTCGCTTGGTCTATACAGTGAGCTCAGGGCCAGTCTAAACTACAAAGTGAGACCCTATCTCAGAAAAAAATAAAATACAAAGACAAAGTTCAATGAAAAGAAGACACTTTATTTGTAAAGAGGAAAAGGGAGGAGAAGATAGATACCTACCCTGAGGAGGAAGAATCCGGGTTAGGGCTCCAAAAAGATAGAGAACCTGGGATCTTTATTCCCGGCTGCTTTTATATGGGGCCTAGAATTTGCTGTAACTGGATTGGCTTCCGTGAACCTCTGCCTGTTGGCATTCCTAACTGGACTCTGTACACCTCTTTCTGGCTGTATCCTTGTCCTTGATGCACCTTTCAAGGCCTTATCTTTGAGGTGGGCAGATACTTGGTGAGGAGGCACCTTATGCATGGTTACCTTAGAGCTAGTAAGGGGCATGTGGCCATCCACGTACTCTTTGAGGACACTAGAGTGAATTCTATAGTGACTCTGGAGTGAATCACACGTGCACAATGGTGGTGCATAGGTGTGAATACACGCTCCCCCACAGTTAGTCGCCCCTCACTCTCTGTATTCTGTGCTGCTGGAGGCGAGGGCGGCCTAGCACGCGCCCTTGGGTTTCTCTCTGGGTCCTGCCCGTCAGCAGCTTTTCTGGTCTCTTGGTCCAAATCCGAAGGCCATTGGGTGCCTTTCTTGACCTGCATTTCCTCTTTGTCTCCCCGTCCTTGGTCTATTTTCAAGGGGAATCTCCCTGGTAAAGTTTGTGTTTAACTCCTTCTAGGCAGGATTAGCTAGGACACCTAATGAGGCCCCTGTGCTATTATTCTCCCTGTCTACAGAGCCTTGAGCCACATGGACGGGGGAGACAGGGAGGGAGGGAGGGGACCCGTCACTCTGGGGAAAGGACTCCAACATGTAGAATCTGGAGGCATAAACTGCATCCACTGCATGAGCCTCACCAAGCTCTTCAAGACTCAGACAAGAATATCTTGTTCAGTCTTTCTAGTTGCTTGATCCCAGTATGGTAAATACCTCTCCATTTTTCTTGTTTTATCCCAAAGCAACAGAACATTACCTTAATTGACTTGTCTTATTAATTCAATAAGCTCCTTCGAAGATGAAATGCTTAGCTATTCTTGCTTATTTGGGGCCATTTGGGGGGGTTACTGAGAGAAAGCTTCAAGGCACAAACCACTCTGAAGCTCTTCACAACCCCTGAAAAACGTCATTCACTGGTGAAGATTTGCTACCTTGGGGATGATTTCCAACTGCCAGCTTCTCATTATGTTAGAATTTAATTCACACTTTCTAGTATGATAAGAAAATATTGAGTAGCTTACATATTATAGTGTGATATTTGCTTATGGATAGTCAATCCCAAACAGCCATGGTTTCATTATTTTAAATAGTGTTCAATGCAGTTAAATCTGATAACCACAATTAAAACCACAAGAAATTCCCATGAGACAATGGCAACTCTAGCTTAAAATGATGAAATGTGAACTTCAAACACTTTTTTGAAAATCGAATTAGAAAATCAATTGAGCAGAAAGTGAAACCTTTTATAAACAGAAAAAATCGATATGTAGGAGTACAAAATAGTAAACATATTTAAAGAAATCTCAGTAGAGACTTTGAAAAAATATCTCAAGCTTGTATTTTTGCCTTCTTTTACACCAAAATTTTTTGGAATGGGACCAGAACACAATGTACAGATGGAGGCTTAATATGTGGTTTTAATGAGATTTATATTGATGATGATAAATAGGCTATTTAGTGAAAGCAAATGAAACAAGTACTAAAGCTTGGTGGGCAGGATTCTAAACAATAATTAGCAGTTTAGAGACTACCACTGAAGCCCACTTAAAATTTGCAATATTATTAAATAAATAGCATTTGAAAGCAAAGGTGAATGCTGTGCCCTCTTTCCACTGTGGCACAGATGTGCCTATGTTTTGTTTTGCATCTTTGCAAGGAAGCCATTGAACAACAGTTTTTTGCAAAATCCAAAATATATTTAAAATGCTTATTCTACAAAAAGCTTGACATCTTGTGCCTGCAAAGCAGCTCAGACCTTGACAAATAGATTTTATAGGAATAAATATCCATGGCCCCATGCCGCCCCACTTAAGGTTTTGGCACAAAATGTGGAAATAACTAAATATCATTGTAAGCTTTCCAGGAGTGCATTTAATCAATGCATGATCCAAAATAAAGATTTACACACTAGACAAAATAGGTTTTATTCCAAAACACCTGACATTTTAAACAGGTTTTCCTGTACTGACATTGCAACAACGGATAATAATGAATGATGAGATGTCAGTGTTGTAGACTGTGAATCTTATAATCTTAAATAAGGCGTATGGGGGCCCAGGATATGAGGCCCACTTCTCAAACTGTATCCTCGCCCTTCCACAAACCATAGGAAGAGAACCGATGTACGGAAATCCACATATGCATTTGGCCATTGAGCATTGACTTATTTGTGCCATTAGAATTCATTCTTTCATTCAGCAAATATTCCTTGAATACCTACTTCACTCCAAGTTTCTCCGATTCATTCATTTGTACCACACTTACACCTATGAATTTCAGGAGCATATTCCCTGAAAAAGTAATTCAAACAATGAAGAACATCTACAGAGAAACCTAAAGCTGGTGGCACCATTCTTTCCCGTGCCACTGCCTGCGCCCAAACCAAGCAAAAACTGGGTTAGTCAGCAACCGAGGGGCTCACAGGCTGGATTTTGTTTTTGTGTATTCCATGAGATTAAAAATTCTGTTTTGCTCTTTTGAAAGAGCTTTAAAAGTGAAGAAAAATATGCTACAGAGATTAATAGGACCAATAAAACCTAAAATAGTTATAGTCTGGCCCTCTCCAGAAGAAAAAATTCTCAGTGATAAGCATAGACTTTCAGACCATTTCTCAGATTCATATGTATAAAAACATGTATATGTGTGTGTAAACATGTGTGTATGTGTGTATATTTGTGTTTAAACACACACATGTACAGAGACCATAGTTTTGTTTCTTTGGTTACAGGGTAAGATTTTATTTGTTTATTACTCTATAAATTATGCTGTTTATTTAACAGTATATCTCATAGACTGTTACGTTAATAAATTTATCTCAGGGCCGGAGGGTTAGCTCAGTGGTTCCGGCGCCTGCCTCGCAAGCATAAGGACCTGAGTTCGATCCCCGGTTACCACATATAATGCTGGGCGTGGTGGCTCACGCCTGTCATCCCAGCACTCGGGAGGCAGAGACGGGAGGATTGCTGAGTTCGCGGCGGCTTGCCTGGGCACCATAGTGAGCTCAGGGCCAGCCTG
>PVIC010008655.1:0-47654 GCA_004025085.1 Thryonomys swinderianus
AAAATCACATACCACATTAATAATTCTAAGAAAGTAAATGTTGCTATGCTACTATGGGACAGTGCAGACTTCAAAGAAAGAACATGGACAAAATTAAAAGATATTTCATAATAAGGTCAATTCATAAGGAAAATTTAAGTGCGTTTCTAGCTAGTAACAGAATATAACAGTTGAGGCAGTAGTTGACAGGATTAAAGAAACAGGTCCTTAAGCATGATTTCAAATTTCACATTCCACTTTTAGTAAATTATTGAACAATTAGGAAAAAAATTCAATAAAGACAAAGAACATTTGTGCATTAGCAACTAATCTGATTATCATGTACATTCACAGATATCACACTTTTTGGTTTAGATCTAAGCCATTTTCCAAAAGTCATATATTCAAAAATGGGGCCTGGTAAGCAGGTTGTGTTGTTGGGGTGTGACCTGTAAGGCTGTATTCTCTTCTTAAGACTCTGCTTCCTAACCGCTGTGGAATGGACAGATATGCCATCTCCTTCCAAGTCTTTCCACTATGACATTTCTGCCTTAAGGCTGGCCAACCATGGACTGAACCCACTGGAAATGTTGATCATATAAAGCTCTTCTCCTTTTAGTAGAAGGTGTTGGTATTTTGTTCCATGACATGAAAGTGACATATACACAACCAACAAGTGCAGAATGTACTTTTCTTTTTTTTTTTTTGAAAAAGGGTCTCCCCATGTAGTTCAGATCAGTCTTCAACTTGCTATGTAGTACAAACTGGCCTCAAACTCATGGCGATCCTCTTATCTGTCTCATGGGTAATGGGGTTATAGGTGTGCACTACCGTACCCAGTCAGAAATGTACATTCTTCACAAGTGCATTAGGAAGTTTTATCAAGATATACCATGATCTAGTCCCTAAAAGATAACATGATAAACTTCAAAGATTTATAATAATACTATTGTACTCTCTAACCTGCAACTGAATTAAACTAGAAGTAATAAAAATAAGTGTTTTCTAGGTATACAGTATTTAAATGTTAGAACATAAGCAAAATTTTATAAATTTAAGAAATCAAAGAGGAGCAGAAATACTAGTGCAAGCTAAACAATAAGTAAAATGCAAAAAGAGTTGAAAAACTAATTAAGAAGTGGCATGGACATGTAACAATACCCATACAGAATGTAATCTTTATGTATTATAACCAGGTGCTAATTAAACATTTTAAATTTAAAAGTTATGAAAATGAGTTCTGGGCATGGTGGGTCACGCCTGTAATCCCAGCACTCGGGAGGCAGAGACAGGAGGATTGCTGAGTTCGCGGCGGCTTGCCTGGGCTCCATAGTGAGCTCAGGGCCAGCCTGAACTACAAAGCGAGACCCTGTCTCAAAAAAAAAGGAAAACAGAAAGCAAATTCAACAGGTTCTTTGTGGTGTTAATGATTGTTATAAAGTTGAAAATAAATTACTTGCTACCAAGCTTTTAAAACATGAAACTATTGTGTGCAATACTAAATCAAGGACAAATGAATAAGAATAAAAAATTAATGTATACCCGACTGTACCTAATTAGCATTTAATATCTTTAAAACTTTTAATAGCATTTTTATTACATCACAGAGTAAGGTGCCTTTTGAAGAGTAACTCGAGGGAATAAACTCAGTGCTTTATAGATGTGGTTTTTCTGCATTAATTTAATAAGGAGAGAAAAAATGAGATAACAGGTGACAGTGTTTCACTGAATCTGAGTGGGTTCAGCAAACCAATAGCTGTTGAAAGCTCAGCATATCACAGCAGATAGATTTTTAAAGCCACCTTGGCAAGCAAGTAAATATTTCCATTGAATACAATTATTTTAAATGTTGCTCTTTATAAAACATAAAAATATATTTCCATATTGAATGACTAGTGTCAACAGCATCAGATATTTACTTTGTTTAATATTACAATATTTTATGTGTCCTGTTGTTTTTGCAACTCATAAATTATATTCTCCAATTAATTTAGCTCAATACTGTGGCAAATTTCTAGTACATTCAGATCACCTGTGAGTTTGATCTGTATTGTGAAGACATTGATCTTTGTCCTCAGGAGGTGTGGGCTTAGGTCACAAATGACAAAACCACAACTATCATTCATTTCTTTGATGTACATGTAGAATCATGCATGAGAGGTGTCTTAGTCACTTTTCTCCTTCCTGAGACAAAATGCTTGATACTGCACCTTAAGGAGAGGTTGAACTTGGCTCACACAGAGGAGATTCAGTCCTTGCATGGTCAGTGGTAAGATGGAAGGGTCTGGTGGAAGCAAACTGCTCATTTCATAGCTATTGAGAAGAGAAAGAAAGGAGAAACCAGGAAAGGAAGTAAACACTTCCGGGTCATCTGTCTGTGACCCACTCCTTCCCACTAGAACCCATCCCTTAATAGCAAGTCAGCTCTATGGTCCCATAATACAGTCAGCTTTCAAACATTTGAGACTTTGGTTGTCATTTTAAATGTAACTGTAACAAAAGGTTGGGAGAAAACATTCACACAATGTCCTTAAATACACATTTAAAAACAAAGAAAAACGTTTTTATCTTATCCTTGTTATATTTAAGTAGGAGACTTAAAGGACTAAATCTTGAACAATTGGAAAATGTTATGACTCCATTGCTCTTGAGAGCAAAATGAAAGGACTTATACAAAATCCACTATTAAAGGGCAATTACAGAAATTCATAGAAGTGAGCAATAAATGGTGACTATTTCAAATAACCCTATTCAGTGATCATTTATGAAAGTACCAAAAAAGCCCAGTGATTTTTATAGTATCTTCAATTAAGGTAGATCATTGGAGATATTTGTATTCAATGCAAATACCTCTGTCAAATAAACTGTGTATTTCTTTTAAAGATACATAATTAGGTGATTGTGATTGCTTTGCAATTTATGCTTATTATTTTAGTGGCATGTAGTCCCTGATAACTAAATTAAGTAAGAGGTTCTATGCAATGAATTCAAATATATGACATTTTGTCATCATCCTCTAGATAATTCACTAAATCTATTATTTATAAATTAGTATTTTGAGATTATGGTGATGGGAGGTCAGCTTTGCTTACACATTTAATATCATTAGGCTATTTGTCAATCAAAACCCTAGTGCATCAGAATTGATAAACTGCCCAACAAAAAATTCATTTTTTTTAGTAATCTGGGTTCTCACAGAGGAGTTGTTCATCCAAAAGTGCAATATTCTGACCTTTCTACCTATTGATAACACTGGCAGAGATGGCATTAAACAGTGATGACCATCAGAGCTGTATATTTCACATCAGGCTGAGAAACAACAATGCTGCTTCACACATAGGTTTATGCTGAAATGTAGGTAACTCCAGGCCCGCAGGGTTCTGAGATGTGCAGTGGAAGGAGTTTGAGGTCTCAAGTCACTTGATACGGAGATCAACTAAGACTGTCACCTGAGCAAAGAAATCTTCAGTTCTATAAATCACCAAAACTTCTAGGATCATTGTGTTTGGTTAGTTAATATTACTGCATCTCATTCATTTTAACAAGGGTAGAGATCAGTAATTTAAAGTGGAGTAAGAAAAGAGTAATTAAGTTAGAGATGAAGTAGAAAAAAATTAGGAAACTGGTAATCAGAAATGTAAACAATGAGTAACTGTGTTATGCAATGGCAAAATATTTGGTAAAACGATCAGTGTCAATATACTGGAAGTTACTTCTTTTGTAACTCTAGGGAGAGAGGTTTGAAAATGTAAGAATGTTAATAGTGTAGATTTTATTTCCACTTCCCCGTTATTTGTATTGTATTGTCATGCATTTTAATTCTTCACATATTGGAAACACTACAAATTATTATAATTACTGTGTATGAACACTTTATGATAGGATTTCTCAACGCATTTATCTTTACATTTTAAATTTCAGTGTTTCTATTTCAAATTATTTTACTTCTGACAGAGAAATTCTGTAAATATTTATTATATCTGCTAGAGTTGACTTTTCATTTTTCTCTTTTAGAATGTCATTATTTGTTTTTGTTTTTGTTTTATAATTGAATTCTTTATTGGTAAAATTTATATACATCTCACATTCACACATAACACTGGGGAATTTGTACCAAGATACGACAAAAGTTAATTCTCATTTTTACCCATATCCCTACCCACCCACACCTCCCCACCACCTATATACATGCTCTTTTATTTTCTTTAAGAATCACATTTATTCCTTCCCCTCATTACATTCCCACACCAAATTTCCTTGGAAATTTCCTGTTCTACAAAAACTGTCATACTTTCTAGAGCTCATTTGCATCTACAGGTGCTCATATCAAAGAGAAGATGTGGTATTTGCCTATCTGTGATCTATTTATTTCACTTATTAGTGTGTCCTCCAGGTGTATCCATTTGCACATAAATGAATCAATCTCATCATTATTTATAGCAGAATAATACTCCATTTTATAAAAAAAAATCTTCTTTATGCAGTCTTCAGTTGATGGGCATTTGGGTTGTTTCCAAGATTGAGCTATCACAAACTGAGCTGCTATGAACAAGGGTGCACATCTGTCTTTCCAATGTGATTTTTAAAATTCTTCTGGGTATATCCCTAGCAGGGGGATAGCAGGGTCAAACGGGACCCCTAGTCCTAGTTTTCTGAGAAGTCTCCACACAGATTTCCACAATGGTTGCACAAGTCTACAATCCCACCAACAGTGGAGAAGGGTTCCTTTCTCCCCACAGCCTCACCAGCATTTATTGTTGGTTGATTTTGTAATAGCGATCATCCTTTGTGAAGTGAGATGAAATCTCAGTGTTGTTTTCATTCACATCTCTCGAATGACCAGTGATTTTGAACATTTTTTCATATGCTTCTTAACTGCTTTGACTTGTGCCTCTGAGAAGTGTGTGTTCATTTCAGATGCCCATTTTTGAACTGAGTCTTTAAACTTGGGGAGGCTGATCTGTTTAAGTTCTTTACATATTGTAGATAATAGCCCTTTGTCTGATAAACAGCTAGCAAAGATTTTTTTCCCATGTTGTTGGTTGTCTTTTAGCAGTGCCAGCGACTTCTTTGGCTGTGCAGAAGCTTTTCAGTAGGATGAGATCCCATTTGTTGATTCTTTCTGCTAGTTCTTGTGCTATAGAGATTTGATTCATAAAGTCTCTGCCTAAGCCAATGTCTCCAAGAGTCTTACCTAACCTGTTTTCCAGCAGGCTTAGTGTTTCTGTTTTAATGTTTAAGTCTCATATCCACTGTGAGTTTAGTTTTGTGCATGGTGAAAGAGATAGGTCTAGCTTTAGTTTTTGGCAAGTTAAAGCCGTTTTTCCAGCACCATTTGTTAAAGAAGCTATCTTTCCTGCATTGAAGATGTTTGGCTCCTTTGTCAAAGATAAGGTGGCTTAGTGAATCTGGTGTTGTTTCTGGATCTTCTAATCTACTCCACTGGTCCTAGGGTCTGTTACTTTAACAGTACCATGCAGTTTTTATCACAGTGGCTTTATAGTAGGGTTTTAAATTGGGGATTATAATACCCTCTGCCATGTCGTGGTTGCTTAGAATTGCTTTTGCTATTCTAGGTTTCTTGTGTTTCCAGATGAATTTTTGTATTATTTTCTCTAGCTCTGTGAAGTATAGCGTTGGAATTTCAATTGGAATTGCACTGAATCTGTATAGTAGTTGTGGGAGTATAGCCATTATGGCGATGTTGGTTCTCCCTACCCAGGAACAAGGGATGTCTTTCACTTTCTGATCTCCTTTTCTATCTCATTTTTCAGAGTCCTAGTTTTCAGAGTAGAGGTCTTTCACTTCCTTTGTTAAGTTTATTCTTAGATATTTCATTTTCCTGGGTGCTACTGGGAAGGGATTGACTCCCCTATTTCTCTTTCAGTGAGTCTGTTGTTTGTGTAGACAAAGGCTGTTGACTTGTGAGCATTAACCTTATATCCAGCAACACTACTAAATTTGGTAATTAAGTCTAGCACTCTTTTGGTTGAGGTTTTAGGATCCTCTACATAGAGTATCATATCATCAGCAAATAATGACAGTTTAAATTCTTCCTTTCCTATCTTTATTCTTTTTATATCTTTGTCCTGCCTGATTGCTCTGGCTAATCTTTCCAACACTATATTGAACAAGAGTAGTGACAATGGGCATCCTTGTCTCGTTCCAGATCTTAGTGAAAAAGGTTTCAGTTTTTGCCCATTGAGTATGATGCTGGCTGTTGGTTTCTCATATATAGCTTGTACTAAATTGAGATGAAGTCCATCGATTCCAATTCTCTGTAGGGTTTTGGTCATAAATGGGTGATGGATTTTGTCAAATGCTTTTTCTGCATCTATTGAGATAATCATATGGTTTTTGTCCTTGAGTCCGTTAATAGAGTGTATTATATTGATTGATTTACATATGTTGAACCAGCCTTGCATCCCTGGGATAAATCCGACTTGATCAAGGTGTATGATTTTCTTGATAACTCTCTGTATTCTGTTTGCCAGTATTTTATTTGAGGATTGTTGCATCAATGTTCATTAGAGAGATTGGCCTGTAGTTTTCTTTTTTGGTGGGATCTTTCCCTGCCTTTCAAATCAAGGTGATGGTTGCTTCAAGGAATGATTTGGGGAGTACTGCTTCCTTTTCGATTTCATTAAAAAGATTGAGAAGTAATGGCATTAACTCTTCTTTAAAAGTTTTGTGGAATTCAGCAGTGAAGCTGTCAGGATGAGGGCTTTTTTTTGTTTTTAGGTTTTTTATTATATTTTCAATTTCACAGATTGATATTGGGTTGTTTAACATTTTTATATGCTCTTCATTCAGCTTTGGAAGTTCATATGTGTCTAGGAATCTGTCCATTTCTTCTAGATTTTCCATCTTCTTGGAGTATAGATTTTCAAAATATGTGTTTATTATCCTTTGGACTTCTTCTGGATCTGTACTACTTTTCCCATTTTCATTCCTTATAGCATGGATTTGAGCCTTTTCCTTCCTTTGTTTGATAAGGTTGGCTAAGGGTCTGTTGATTTTATTTATCCTTTTTCAAAGAGCCAACTCTTTGATTTATTGATTCTTTGTATTGTTCTCTTTGTCTCCATTGTATTAATTTCTGCTCTGATCCTTATAATTTCCTCTCTAGTATGTGCTTTGGGTTTGTTTTGCTCCTTTTTTTCTAATTGTCTGAGGTTCATCATTACATTATTTCACTTTGTTCTATTTTCCAAGTGTAGGCATTCACGCTATGAATTTCCCTCATAAAACTGCTTTCATTGTGTCCCATAAATTCTTGTATGTTCTGCTGGGGTTGTTGTTTAGATGTAGGAACTGTTTAATTTCTTTTTTAATTTCTTTTGTGGGCCATTGGTTGGTTAACAGAGTGTTGTTCAATTTTCATGTGTTTGTGAGGATCTTGGAATTTCTTCTGCTATTCAGCTCCAGTTTCAAGGCACTATGGTCTGCTAGTATGCAGGGGATAACTTCGATTCCTTTGCAGTTACTTAAGCTTGTTCTATGGAGTAGAATGTAATCTATTTTGGAGAATGATCCATGAGCAGCTGAGAAGAAGGTATATTCTTGCTTTGTAGGATGAAAAATTCTGGAGGCATCTAATAATTCCATTTGCTCAAAAGTTTGATTTAGCTCAAGAATTTCCTTACTGACTCTTTGTCCAGTTGATCTGTCAGTTTGTGAGAGTGGAGTATTAAAGTCCCCTACTACTATTGTGCTCGTGGTTAACTGGCTTTTCATGCCCAGTAATGTTTGTTTTATATAGTTTGGTGCATTAGAGTTTGGTGCATAAATATTTATGATTGTTATGACTTTCTCTTGGATAGTTCCCTGTACAAGAACATAATGACCTTCTTTATCTCTTTTAATCAGTTTAGGTTTGAAATCTATTTTATCTGCAGACCATATAGCCACTCCTGCTTTTTTGCAGTTTCCTGTGGCATGGAGCATTGTTTTCCAACCTTTTATTTTCAGTCTGTGGGTTTCCTTCTGAATTAGGTGTGTTTCCTGTATGCAGCAGATTGTAGGATCTTGCTTCTTGATCCAATCTGCTAGTCTGTGTCTTTTAATTGGCCCATTGAGGCCATTGACATTAATGGTTATGACTGATAGGGACATATTCAGAGCTGCCATGTTTCCCTGTTCTTGGTTCTTTTCTTCCTTGCTTTTCCCCTTTTCTATTTAGTTTCTTGTTTGCCCCAATGAATTCACTCTCCTGGCTCTCGTGGGTAGGGAATTTTCTGTGTTTTTTTCCAAGATGTTGTTTAGAATGTTTTGGAGTGCAGGTTTCATATTTGTGAAGTTTTTCAGGTGTTCTTTATCATGGAAGTATCTTATTTCCCCGTCTGTTCTGAAAGATATTTTTGCAGGATACAACAGTCTAGGTTGGAAGTTGTTTTCCTGCAATGCTTGAAATACTTCCCTCCACGCTCTCCTTGGGTTCAGAATTTGTGTTGGAAAGTCTGCTGTGATCCTAATGGGCTTCCCTTTGTAGGTGATTTTCTCTCATTGCTTTCAGTATTTCATTCATTTGTTGTGCATCTGGAACCTTGATAATTATGTGTCTAGGTGTAGATATTTTTATGTCACAGCATTTTGGAGTCTGATAGGCCTCATTTATCTGTATGTCTATTTCTTTTCCTGTGAAGTTTTCTGTTGTTATTCTGACAATAGCTTTTTTTATATCCTTTACACTGTCTCCTGCTTCCTCAGTGACTCCAATCAGTCTAATATTATTTTTCTTTGAGTCATCTAGAAGCTGTTGGATTGATTTCTCATGGTCCCTTGCTCTTTTCCATAGATTATATCTTTCCTGCTTGTTGGCTGCTGTGCTGTCCTCTAGGTCTGAGATTCAGTTCTCTGCTTCATTCTTCCTACTTTGCCAGCTTTTGTTCTCCCTCATCATTCCCTGGAGCTCTGCTTGAAGCTACTTAAATTGTTCCATTGCTTCTGTTATTTTGGATTCTATCATCTCGCTGATCTCTTCTTTAATGATGTCTTTCATTCTGGACAGTATCCCTGTTTTGATCTCAGAGATGAGTTCTGACCTCCATTATACTAGATCTGCTTTAGTTACCATCTCCAAGAGTCCTGGTATTTGAGTTTCAGTTTGCCTTATTTCTTTTTTCTCTGAATTTCCCTGTGGTGGTTATCTTTGTGTCTGGTTTTTTCTATATTTTCTCATTTCTACTCTTTTGTTGTTACTAATGCTATATGTTTAATTCTTTGCCTGATGATATGGCAATTTTTGTTGCAGGTCTCTTTCTTTCTATTATTTGGGGCCCTTTAGATGTGGCACCTTCCTTGGGTGTCCTCCTTGAATCTGTAATGACCTTGAGAGTTCTCAGTTCTGACACATCATGGAGGTATTTGAGCAGAACAATTATATCATCTTTGTTACCATAATACAATCAGTGCCAGTATCAACATTAAACACAGTAAATAAAATGAAGTTTTGTTAATTTCTATTCTGAAGACTTTGAGCTCATGAGTTACCTCTATGTCCATATGCCAAAATTTAGAATTAATCAGCAATGTGTATACAACATGTAAATCATGAATGTACCCCCCAGAACCCTTTGGGGATAAAAGGTCACTGGGGAATCATAGAGGTAGGGGACAGGTAGGGAGTGAAATAGTGTTAGCAGATTTATGAAGATCACCTAGATTTGAGAACCTCATATATGCCAGTAAGTAATAGAGGATAAAAGGGCGTATATAAAACAGTCCCTGCTGTATGCTGTAAGACCATTGGAGACTTTGCACACCTTTTCATAATAGTACAGGAGAAGAAACAGGGTAGCCTGAGTCTTTTACTTCTGGGTATTGCTTCTGACAGGAAGATAGGAGAGGGTATGGGGATAAGAGGTGAATAGAGGGATCTAGGGTTAGATGGCAAAATAGAAGCTAGATTCCTTTTTTTTTTTTTTAATCTTGCCTGGTCTCTCAGTGTGGCTCCAGTGCAGAGGGATGCAGGAAATGGCTCTGGCTCCTCTTGGGCCTGGGTCCTCACAACCCAGCTCTGGGGTGGGGTGGGGGCTGGCCAGCAGGCCTCAATCCTCTGCAGTGGGGATGGTGCCTGGGGTCCATACCTGAGTCCTCTCTGTGTGGCTCCAGTGTGGAGTGGGGCCAGTCAGCAGGCCTCAGTCCTCCTCGCTGGGAATGGAATGGCACCTGGGTCCTCTCTGCCAGAATGTCATTATTTTTGGTTATATTTTGGTAACTATTTTGTTTCATATAGAATTCAGTTAGGCATTTCTTTCCCCAATCATTTTTTAAAGATGACATTTTATTAATTTCTAGCTCTCATCCTTTTCTGGAATAGTTGGTTAATGTATCTAGCTTGATGCTTTTAAAATTTTTCTACCTGTCTTCAGTCCTCAGAGTTTTGCTGTTATGTGCGTGGATTATTATTTTTTCATCATTTTTGTTTTGTTTTGTTTTTGTGTTAGATTTTTCTTTTAATGGTACCAGGGATCCAATTCAGGACCTTGCATTTGCTAAATCTACAGCCCCTCTTCATTTTTGTTTTGCTAGATGATTTCTAGCACAGTTTTTGAGTTTTTCTATTAGGTCTTCCACCATTTAAAAAATGCTTGGCTATTACCTATTTAAACATTGCCTCTGCTATATTTTGTCTCTCTTTCTTGGACTCCAATCATAACTAAATGTTCCATAAGCCTTTTATATTCTTTTGATGAATGAAATTGCATTATTTTCTATTGAATTCTGTATTCTTTTACCTCTAATTTTTATAAAGTTATTCTTTCAGGCATAAATATATAGTTTTTAATTTCTACTGTGGTAGTGTTCTCTAACATTTTAGTGTTCTCTAACTTTTTCCATGTTTTCTTCTACCTTCTTGAGTATATTAATTATAGAATTATGTTTATATTCTTATCTGTTATCTTTAACAACTAGATCATCTGTGGCTCTCCTTCTATTTATGTATTTTTTTCTGTATGTCTAATGAGATTTCTTGCTTTCATTATGGATCCAATGACACTAAATGAAATAGAACAAATTACATGCAAAAAGTTGTGAGAAGATGATCTCTTAGTAAATATTCTCAATTTTCCATCTTCTTCTTGGTTTTGCCAGAAAAAAATAAGAGCTAATCAATACTCAAACTGAAGAAATTTGAGATTTTATCACATATTTTTTCACCTGTTGGTTAGAGTCAAGTTGTCAACCCAGCCTGATAGAAAAGATTTCTGAATTTCCGGAATTTTATCCAGTAAGGTAACTAGGTTTCAGCACAATGGTGTGTCCATGCCTCATTCGTGTATTCAATATACATACTTTCAAGTTTATCTTTATCACAATCATATCACTTTTCACATCCTAAAACTTTAAAAATATAACTTTATATCAGTAGAAAGACAACAGATCAGCTACAAAATAACTTTTAATTTCTGGAAAGAAAATAAACAGACTATGTCACCCCCAAATAATCCAGTTTGGATTAAGTGCTATTTTTTTTTTTTTTGAGACAGGGTCTCGCTTTGCAGTTCAGGCTGGCCCTGTAAGTGCTATTTTAAGATAAGAGCAGTTGAGGGCCGGAGATTTAGCTCAGTGGTTCCAGCGCCTGCCTTGCAAGGGCAAGGCCCTGAGTTCCATCTCAGTAACCACATACAGTGCTGGGTGTGGTGACTCACACGCACCAGCAATCAATACCACATACCACAGTGCTGGGCGTGGTGGCTCAAGTCTGTAATCCCAGCACTCGGGAGGCAGAGACGGGCGGATTGCTGAGTTCGAGGTTTGCCTGGGCTACAGAGTGAGCTCCGGGCCAGCCTGAACTACAAAGCGAGACCTTGTCTAAAAAAAAAATAAATAAATAAATAAAAATAAAAAATATATATATACACACACACAAGTTTTCTCTCCTCCCCTATGTACAAGAAAGGACCAAAATACTCACACAGCATGTACTTCCGCCGCTCTTGTGATCTGAGTGCGCGTGTGTGTGTCCTCCCACCTGATCTGTCACGAGGGCAGTGCCTTCGGAGAATGAAGGTCTGAAGACACCATGTGAAGACACTGCTAAACTGTACCACCACGTCCGAGCTGTAAAGTGAGTTGCATCAGCCTGGGAATGTCCCAGCGTGTAGCAGGGTTGCACTTCCCAGCCCCCAGGATTGTAAGAGCAGCCCACACATGCTCAGATGCCCTAACCCTCAGGCCATACACCACCGCACAGACGCGTCTATGCAAACATTACTGATTAGCTAATGTCTGCCATTAGTGGCCGCTTCATAATAACTGGAAATTGAAGGCCCTTTCCCTTGGTCTGGTCACTTCCCTGAAAAAAATAGTAGTATGTGTTTCTTTTTTTAAGATGCTATCTAAGCAGAAATTCTAAGCTGCTCCAAGTCTCACATTTTCTGTTTTTTCCTTTGTTTGTATGAGATCTACATAGTCCACCAAAAATGCATATATAAGGGAAAGAAAAACTTGTCTAAATATTTTAACCGTAAATTTATTGAGACATCATGACAATAATATAAGTGACTTTTGGCCTCTACAATTACAAGAGCTGCTCAAAGTGCTGGTCATTGTCTTGCAGGCACTTATTGGTACAGTAAGCTGTTGATTGTGTGCATGTGTTCATGTGTGTATACACACACATTGGTAGATCTGTGCATGTTACTGAGTATTTGCTTTATCTCTTGTGTCTCTTGCTAAGGAGACTCAGTAGTGAAATTTAAAAAGTATAAGGAAAATCCCTTTTCCACCTTTACAGCTTAAATCTATTTCCCCATTACTTATCAAACTTCACCTCTTCCAGACTTTTGAGGACACACCACCTTCAAAGTAAGATCAATCTTGTAACCACTGTTTCTCTAATGCTCCCAGCTCCTTCTCCTGAGATGCCTTTGCCACAGTGCTTATCACCCAAGAAACCCTGTCATTTGCTTACTTCTTGTGTTTAGCATCATAATTTGTCTTGGCTAGTAGAAGAGGGTTTTAAGAGGCCAGGGGGTCACATTTGCTTTGTCTACGGGTGCTGAATGCTCAAAATTGTGCCTGCCACTTAGTATTTGGTTAATATTCAATGAGTGATTAAAAAGTCCAGGCTTAACATAAAAATATTACTAAGCATATTTTCTGAGAAGTGGAAGAAATAAAAAGTATAGCGATCTTTAAAGACATCGTGAGCATTTGTTAACTGTTTCGTTCAGACACCAAGCTCACTCTCCTGCTCAGTTCCCATACAGACAAGTGTTTCCACTTTGCCCGAAATGACTGGATAAGAAGTCACAATAGCAACAAAAGTAAAGCTACAATTAACTTGAGTTTTCTTAATAAAGAAATAGGAAGAGGTGAATTTGAAAAGTGTAAGTGTTTTATGTACTGACACAATAGGAGTGTTCTAATTGATTCATTATTACATAGTGTGTGGTTAGCATTTGCATTTTTTCAAATAGAGCCATAGACTTCTTTTTCTTCTTTACAAACTAAAATAAACCAAAACACAATATCTTTTCTAAGTTTATTTACAAGCTATTTTTGTAGTACTACAATATATAATAGGGATTTGTGATTAGTAAATAACTATATAACAATATTATATATTATTCTATAATATATTATAAATGTATATATATATATATTTTTTTTTTGAGATAGGGTCTCGCTTTGTAGTTCAGGCTGGCTCTGAGCTCACTATGTAGCCCAGGCAAGCTTCGAACTCAGCAATCCGCCTGTCTCTGCCTCCTGAGTGCTGGGATTACAGGCGTGAGCCACCATGCCCAGCTTATAAATATATTATTGATAAAACACCAAATAACTGTGCCAAATAGGTTTCTGAAAAAAAAATTAAAGTTTTAGCAGGTTGGTTGTGGTATTAACATGTATTTCTTTTCTTTGCCATACGGTGGTTGAATTCAGACTGACCAGGGCCTGGTGTTTTCTACACTAGTACTCTACCCTGAGTTAGATGCCCGGTTCTTTTATTTATGGTTCTTATTTGAAGACAGGGTCTTGCTCTATCGCCTCAACTGACCTAGAATTTGTCATGCCTCTGCCTCAGCCCACCTAGTAGCTGTCATTAAAGTCATGTGCCTCTATGCCCAGCATACTTTGTTTTTAAACTGTCACTTTTTTAGATAAAACGAGAGAGTGGTCCTGATATATCAATATACCATAAACACATTCACATTCATATTTTGTGGATTAAAAAATCTTAAGCGTGCTAATCCCCAAACGTCACAGAGTGTGCTTGCATCCCTCGGCCCCAGAGCCACACCATGAGGAACCCAATAGGCCTCTCCATTCCCACTAGGAAAACACCTTCTGATGTCTGCTGCCCCATGAGGTTGCCCACCACAGTCCACTCGGGGCGCACACAGGGGTAGATCCCTAGACAGAACGTCTACCTCATCATAGTCACAAAAGTCTCAGTGGCCAGGAAAGATGAACAAAAATAGTGCTCACATCTTTAACCAGAGATCATAACTTCTTCAGTTTTGGGGAGTGAATGCTGCAGAGAAAACCTTTGAATAAATGAATGTGGAGAGCTTTGTTGATAGATTTAACTTACACTTCAAGAGCCCCAGGCAGATCTGTCCTTTGTGAATATGGGAAGTTATTCAGGCAAAGGCCAACCCTGAGCTGTCACAAAAGAGACTCAGAGTTATTTACCAAGCACTATTTACCACTGCTTGATTCATCTGTCTCTCTAAACTAGCAAAGGTTCTATTCTGTTCACTCCTATATTTCTAAGACAAAACATAAACTCTGGTTATTAAAAAGAAATATTTTGAGTTATCCTAAATTCAGTTACAGAAGATGGTCAAAGGAGGGGAAAAGGGAAATTAATCAGTTAACAGCAAAAACCAAAGAAAATACTGTTGAAACCATAACTCCAATCCCACCCAGTGACCACCAGGAACTACTGCCTAGTGGATGTGCAAACTTGCCCGACACTGAATCCTAACCAAATCAGAAGCCACAAAACTTCTCCTTACAGACTGTCCTCCTATTCCCAACTGTGCCTATTTTACTTCATCCTGCCCTTCTTTTCTATAACCAATGCAGTTAAGTCTTTACCTTCCTCCAAGTTTATTAAAAATACTCTTAGTTCTGGCCTTGTAGTCAAATGTAGTTTACCTAGTAGCATAGGAACGTGATCCCTGGATATGATCTTTTTTTCTTCACTAGCATCCCTCGTGGTTAAAAATAGACTTTGGGGGGTGGCATACACCACTAAGCCCAGCACCCTGGGAGGCTGAGGCAGAAGGGTTGCAAACCTGAGCACCACCTAGGGATTTAGCAATTTAATGAGACCTTCTAAGCAGCCTCTTCATGCTTTCTGCGATGGAAACTGAAGCAGCAAAATAGCAAGCAGGGGGGATAAGTGGGCCCAAGTTTTATTGTTACATCTTCTCCTGCGCTCTCATTTGCCTTTTTGTTCCCCTCAGGGCATCTTTTGGTGAACAGAGTTCTTAGTTTTAATGTACGTCTGCTGGTTCTTTTGTGATTGTCCTATTTGTATTGTGGATAAGCCATTTTCTGCCTACTCCAGTGTAATAATGATTTATCTTTCATTTTCCTTAAAAAAAAAGAATCAAAAGAAAAGGCTCTGCTGTGTGTGCATAGAGAGAGGGTCCCCAAAAGTCCAAAAGATGGCAAAGCCATACAGGTCTGAATCCAGGGACTTTTAGACATGATGTACATGATGGAAGGCAGGAATGCTGCGGGAGCCCAGCAGGCCTTTAATGCCCAGAAAGCTGCTGTCTTTTTCACTTCACTTAGGGTTGGACAGTCAGTTCTCTCAGTTAATCACTCAAGGCCTTTGCCCCATTGACCTGCCTTCCTTCTACTTCTTCCTCAACCTTGTCTCAAAATAAAAAATAAAATGTGTAAAGATACAGCTCACTAAATAGAACTGAGGTCAATCCCTTAGTATCCTAAAATATTATTTATGACAATACTGTAACTTTTATTTCTGAAGTTCCTTGGAAACCAGAGTTTGGGTTTAGTGTCATATAAATAATATTCCATAGATTTTTTTTTCCACTTTTGTATGGATTTGCTCCCACAAGTAGAGTTAAATGCTTTCCAAGATCAGCTCAATTTCCTAAACTGTTTATGCCAGTTGTAGTTCTTACTAAATTATGTAATTAAATTAAATGTCATGCAAATTGGTAATTTGAGATTGATGATGGGTTTGCTATGTAAACTAAGTTGAATATTGTGAAAGATTCTATAACTGTGAGTCACTAACATATATTCTCTGTTATATGATATCTAGAGCACAAAAACTAAAATATGTTGGCAGGAGATTAGGAAATCTGGAAGGAAGCTACCTTCAATTTTTTCTCAAGTACATGAACTCTCACACTAAACTGAAAGAAACTAAAACTGGAAATGACAGAGGGATTTGTTTACCTAAGAAAGAAAATACAGAACATCTCTCAGTAGACATCGAAGTAATGGAGCTGGATTTCCATCAGAGCCATGGCAAATGTGCACAAAATCATTTGATTGAATTTAAAATCAAATAGTGAAGTATATATGATGACAAAAACTCTTTCCTTTGACCAGAATTTTAGTCTGGCTCCTAACATCTTTCTCTGGACTAGACCCAGCCTGAGGTATCCTTTTCTGTCTTTGTAGACCTCAGTTTGAGAAAGAACTACACTAAATCAGTTTAGCAAAACTTCATAACTCATCATTTTCAATACTAACCACCTTTCCTACTGACAGTTTCTGATGAAGTGAGTTTAGCCAGAAAATCTTTTATCTCTGATCTTTCCTTTTAGTCATCTCCTATTCAAGAGCCACAACCCCCAACACTGCTCCTCTATTATAAATCTTCATCTGTTCTTGTTAGTCAAGAGTGACCCCAATTTCTTTCACCTAGCACAAGTCTCCATCTTCATGCCTGTCTCATTGAACCATTGTGGATAAAGTCCAGCTTATCATCTTTAGAAAGTGTTGGGAATATTTTTTCTTTGTTACTGTCATTTTGGTCTTTCCAATAGCTGATTATGAATACTGATTTTAGTTAATCTTCCACCACCATTGCTGAATTGGTTAGGAGAGATAGTATCATATAGTGTTTGAATATCCTCCCAAATATTATTATGAAAATTATTTTTTAAAAATTATTTCATTTCATGATGAAGGTAACTGAATGTCATAAATTCCAATGAATCATAGGCTAACGTATTTTAATGCTAATTCATGCTTTATTTTAGGCAAACTATTAATACCCCTCTTCCTTAGGAAATATTAGCTTTGATGAAAACATTGTTTATGTAAATAACTGTTTCAGGCAACCAAAGTTTCCAAGGAAACATCCTTTGAATTGAACTGAATATGCAAATAAAAACCTCTTTTTCTGTACAAATTGCTGCTAAGTGGGAGACAAAGCCGGAAACAATAAGCCAATTCAAAGAGATAAAAGGAAACAACAACTGGCAAAGTGACTCCAGTGGCTTTTTTCATAGCTATGAAAATAAGTCTCTTTTGCTTTTCGGATTTTAGAACCCAGTGTCAATATTTGCCTATTGTCAACTGGGGAGAGATTAAAAATAAGTTGAGCTTAAATGCTCTTAAATTTGCATGGTGGTGTCTTTGGCTCTAAATGATATTTATTCAGCTAGTTGATTACTACGATTAAATTGCTCAGTAGAGCAGTTTGATGCAGTTTTTAGCCTTCCTTCATAGCAGAAATCAATATGGCTTTCCTACTGAAAAATAAAAATGGAAACAAGGAAGAAAAAAGCCAACAAGAAAACTCTTGTTAGGTTATAGCCTTATAAAAGTCAATTATATACCCAGAATACAGTTACAATGGTAGACCACTTTACCATTAACTAATTATTTTATCACTATACAAAAGGAAAAGGAGAGGAAAAGAAGTAATAGTACAAGAGGCCTCCATGTCTAGCCACAGAAACTAAGCTTTCAGCAACACTTTCTACTACTCTACTTTTAAATCCTTAAGTCAAGCACACTGCTTTACTTCCTCATCCTCCAAACATACTCTGCAATCAGATCACAGTGGGAGGTTGGGACATGGTCAAGTGGCTGGATGTTCAGAACACAGGCAAATCTGGAGCCTGTCAGAAAGTGTTAATCTTTGGTTTTTCTGGGGTGGGACAGCCTAGGTCTGACGTCAGACTGAGGAATGAGGGTACAAGAGACCTCAGTCAGTAACAGTGAGCTTTCTCGACCCACTCACACGCTACAGAGTGTACTTATTTCATTACCTCTCAGAAGTGTAAAGCTTCACTTCCCTTTTCATGTGTTTTATACAGTTCTTTGTTCAGGACACCAAGAACCTGGGTAAAATCCCTGAAAAGAGCTATAGCACTGAGAACCGGCTAACAGTGTTCTCTTACTACAAAAATGAACCAAAGATGGTAACAACTGAGAAAAGAAACCTGAATAAAGCCTTGCTTATGCCTGCTCCAAACTAAAGATTCTGCTGTAAATCTGGCTATTTTATTTTCAGCAATTTATAGTGTTTAGGAAAAAAAAAAAACGCAAGAAGCTCAGAGAGTAGCACATGCCTATAATCCAGACATTTGGGGAAGTGACACGGAAGGATGGTCACCAGTTTAAGGCCAACCTGGGCTATGGGATAAGTCAAGGTCACCCTGGACTAAAAGCAGGCAGTTTGCTTCAACCACTGAATAAAATGAAGAGCTACACAGAATGCAATAGTGTTTTATCTGTATGGATTTTGGTAACAGATTTTATTGCTCTGATTGTTGAAGGTTTTTAAATTTTTCCAAGATGGCAAATAAAAATTGTTGAATAGTGGATATGTTGCTCTCCTGTATCTAACCATTTCTGGGTAGACCAAATCCGTAGCAAGCATACATGACCAGTGTTAAACAATGAAAGCAGAAAAAGAAACAATAATATATTGACGCTGCTGCTGCTGCTGCTGCTGATGATGATGATGATGATGATGATGATGACTATGACAATAGACAATAAACACAGACTATTTCTGAGCCAGGCTTTGTGGGAGAATTTTTGCATCCATTAATTTTCTTATTTCTGAGAGTTTATAGAGTAATGATATGAGCTCTGTTTTGTAGAGGATACTTATAACCCACACATACCATTCTCCTTAGTTTTAAAAAGCTGAAATATTTTTGAAAACATTCTGTAACATCATTATGTTCTTTGTGATTATAAAAGAGGACAAACTTTAAAGCACATATTAGAAACCTAAAATCATTGACTCATGTTAAACTAGTGAGAAGCAATTAGGAAGACAGTTATATAAGAGGAAGAATATGAATTAGACCTATAACTCAAGCAGAAATACTTCCCTACATTACAATTTTCCAATTATTGAGGTAGTATGTGCTTAGTATAAAATAATGTAGAAGTACAGAAAAGTGTAAGAAGGAAAATATCACTGCTAAGGAATTCCCATCTATCCAGAACAGCTCATTGACATTGGGTACATGTATCCTTTCAATTGTTATCACACAGATACTTTTTAAATGTTTCTTTAAAAATGAGTATGTTGATTTAGTGCCTCATTTTTCTTCACTCAAATTATTTTGTCAGTTTTTCCTGGCAGAAGGATCCTCAACACTACTCTTAAGACCACCTGTATCTAGTAACATAACAATATCCTAAATACAACTCAGCAATCCCTCGTTGGACTTTAGATCATTTTTACACTTAGGTATAAACTTTCCTGTTCACACATCTGCAATTGTGCTGCATGTCTTTCCTTAAAACAAGTTGCAGGTCAGTTTTTCAGGCAGATACCTGCACCTTTGTCAATGGCTGTCTATTGTCAGTAAACACAACAAGCAGGTAGCTCAGTGGCTCCCACACAAGTGACCCTGACATCCTCAGTCGGAGTGTCCTGATGATCACTCCTGGCATCACCAGCTCGGCAAGAGAGGACCCTCTGTACATCACACTGGACTCCGTCCACCTCCTGGGCTTCCCTCCTCTTCCTCCACAGAACCGCCCCTGCCCTTTCTGGATCTATGTCCTGGGAGCTTTTGTTCTGTACCTCACCCAGGAAAGCTTTCTTCACCGAAGAACTTTCTGTTTCACCAGCCCCGGAGTTCCCGGGACACAGTCTTTGCCTGTCCTGTCACTGACCTCTGATGGACAATGAGCAGCTTGCTTGATACTGACAGTCAAGCGCTGTCCGCGTGGGCTAGAGGGCGAGGCCCGCTGGGCATGAGCTCTCAGCCTGACCGCTGGTGTGAAGCAGATGGTGCTGACCTCCGGGTGCAGCACTGTCCACAGCTAGGAGCTGCCCACAGTCTCAGCTCCCTGGGAGGAATCCCTACGCCGGGCAGAGGTGGTGCCACAAGAACTCAGTGTGTTATGGTCTGTTGCTCCCCATATTTCCCCACATTGTGTTGGATTTTTTCTTTGTTTTAAATCAATTGAAAAACAAGAGCCATGTCTCACATTTCAATTTGAGTTTCTTTCATTAGTAGTAATATTGTACATTTCTCTCTCTCTCTCTCTCTCTCTCTCTCTCTCTCTCTCTCTCTCTCTCTCTCTCTCTCTCTCTCTCTCTCTCTCTCTCTCAGACAAGGTCTGGCTTTGTAGTTCAGGCTGGCCCTGAGCTCACTATGTAGCCCAGGCAAGCCTCGAACTCAGCAGTCCTCCTGCCTCTGACACCCAAGTGCTGGGATTACAGTGGTGATCCACCATGCCTGGATTTATATTTTATTTTTAAAATTGTTTGGGGGAAATGCTAGGCTTGGTGGCTCATGACTATAATCCCAGCACTTGGGAGGCAGAGGCAGGAAGATGGCTGAGTTTGAGGCTTGCCTGTGCAAATTTTTCTGCAAGATAAATTTCTAGAAGCACAATTATTAAGTGAATAGGTCCGTATACTAAGTTTAGATATGATGAAATTCTTTGAGGTCAGAAGTTTTACCTTTACATTCTCTGCTTTCATCCTATTACCTAAAGCAGTACTTGTTGAAAAATATTTGACCCAGTGTTCTAGAAATTCTGCATCAAGTTTAGTTCATATCAACAATGTATTGGAAAGTCTTGGTTTTTGATTCTCCCTGTCATAGAAGGTTATCTGGGGATCACAAGTTTATGGAATGAAAAGTTGGCACCTCAGTTTTCTTTTCTGTCTATTACATAAATTAGACTGCATATTTTGCTGTTGGTATTATCCTAGGAATTGCTTTATTTTTCTCTCTGTGTTTTTCTGTTTTTAAATAGTTTACATATATCCCCAAATGTTACAATTATTCAGCTCATTTATATATCATTAATTAATTTAAATTTGCAAGTAACCAGCTCTAACATTTTTGTTTGTGAGTACTATAATTTTGCATTATGAAAGAACTTTACTGTCAAAAATATTAGAAAAGAGATACATATTTCCTTTTCAATCACTATTTTCACATTAATATACCTCAATGTTTTCCTTTGGATGACAAATATAAAATAGAGATCCAGTGTTTTTCATGAATGTTTTTGAACATTTTGATTTCTTCTACTTCATTATATCTTTTAGGGTGCTTATATTTTCTTATGGTTTGAAAGGTATATTTATGTAATTAGACCATTTTGTTAGGGCTCTTCATTGTTATAAGTAAGAGAAAGATAACTAAAAATTTCATAAAGAGAAGTATTTCTAGGGTCTCTGAAGAGACTTACAGGTTAAATTCTAACATCCAAATGATGTCATCAGACTGAACAGACTTCTTGTTCTGAAATGACTCTCCTTATGTCTTCATTTTGTTTGTTTTCTCAGTGCTCGAGAAGGAAACCAGGGCCTCTGGCATGGTCAAGAAGTCCTGCACCAGCTGCATCACTGCACCCTCTGAGAGTTTCCCTTCCAGGCTGATGAGGTAGAAATATATATTTGACCCTAGCACACCTGCCTTTCCCAATTTAGCAAGCTCACAGCAAGGAGCAAGAGTCTCTGCTTCTCCCCTTGGCCCTGCCCACCCTCAGCTCACAGCCAGATGTCTTCTAGGAAGAGAGAGATCCTGCACTGCCCTGCCTAGGTTTATACAACCAGCCCCAGAGGCCTCCTCTGCAGTCAGGAGCCACCAGCCGTGTGGCCCGGGAGTTCAGAGACAAGAGCACCCAGGGGAACACAACACAAAGAAGCTAAAGAGCCGAAACATAATCAAGCAAAAACATTAAGGATCTAAACAGTGATTTACCATACTATGTAAATGCCAAGAGCCCTGTAAAATCATTAGTTAATTATAAGATGAAATATGCTAAAACTTTCAGGAAAGAGGGCGTTTAGAGACTAGAGTTAGTAAATTGATATCATTTAAATTTATCCTTCAAATAGTTCAAAGGGTTTTTTTTGTTGTTGTTTTTAACTATCTTTAAGTTGAAAGAGACGTGAAGAAACCTAGAACATCAGAAAAGGCGGCATGGCCTTCCCAGGACACACTCAACGCACACAGCCGGGACACGGGGTGGCCTTGGGCGCGGTATGTTTCTGCACAGTCCTGCAAAGCCTCCCAATGCCAACGAACCGGACTCGCACAGTGGTTCACAGAAGTAACACGTGTGTTATATAGATTGCCACATTTTTTTCAAAGTAAATTCTGCCATTTGCTGGATATGTGACATTAGACAAGTATTTCAACTACGTGAAATTTAGCTCTTTTTTTCAGCGTATTAGTACAAGCTATCACTTGATTGGCAAAACTTTATTCTTTCTTTCATTACAAACCTCTAAGACCATCAAAATTCAATGCAAGGATACCAGTGAAATTTGCAGGAAATGGTGAAAGGGATTGTTTTGTTTTTCTCTAAATACTGAGAGCATCAAAAATCTTACTCACAGAGTGTATAAAAATATGCCAAGAATTGGCCTGTGAATCTGGGAGGAGCTAGTGTGCTATGTTACCCCCTCCTCAGAGAAAGAGAATTCCTTTCTTCTGCATCAAAACAAAACACTTTAAAGAAATCACTTGTTGAGTTTGCAAGTCTAAGTAGAAAAGCAAGAACAAAACTTCCCCTGTTCAGAGAACAGGAGGGAGACCTTACACAAGGTGGGGTGGAAGTAGGGGACCTGGGAGGAGCCCGTAGAAATTCTTCTTGGGAGAAAGGCAGCTTGAAACCCCCATCAAAGCCCAGAGAGCCCAATGCCAGCACACAGCACACAGCACACGATTAAGTCAGAATTTCCACTCCCTTTGCTCCCCGCTGGAACTGGGCTGTGTGGGGTGCAGCAGGCCGGCTCTGAGGAGGAAACCTGACCAGAGTGGTGGGCCAGAGGATCAGAGGCCAGTGTTAGCACAGGCATGCAATGCCCTTATAAGTGTATAGGGTGTAACCCAGTTTGGCCAGGGTGAATGCTCTTCCGGATGATCCTCTGTATTCTGTTTGCTGGTATCTTATTGAGGATTTTTGTGTCTATATTCATTGAGGAGACTGATATGTAGTTCCTTTTCTCGGCTGGGTCTCTGTCTGCTTTTGGAATCAAGGTTGCTTAGAGGAATTATTTTGGGAGTCCTGAGTCCTTTTCAATTTCCTTAAAGAATTTGAAAAGAAATAGTATTAGCTCGTGTTCAACTTCAGAAATTCTGACTGTTCGTGGGCAAACATGGGAAACTAGGTTTCCCAACTACATGGATGCGGTGGACACACTAGCAGCAGATGCTACTGCAGAGTGCCAGGGGCTCCACAGGCTCTAGACTGCGGGAGGGTTCCTCAGGCCTATGCCGAGTGACTGAGTTTAGAAATGCACAGAACGAAGAGATACATTTCTGCAAATGAGCTTATCACTTCCCTTCCTTTCCTGGAATTCACTTTGGGCCATCTCTGTCCCCACCCCGCGCCTAAGCACTAATACCTGCCAAATCGCAGCAAGTAGGGTCCCATACACGTCAGTCCCAATTCCCGCCTTCCTGGAGCTGAGCAGTACGATTTTAACCTCCTATGTTCCTTAAAATCTAGAAACCATTTCTTCACAACCACTTTTTCTGTTTGTCATGTGCCTGACACCATGGAAGTTTTGTGGCAAGATGCCATAAAAAGCAAAACACGGCTTCAGTTTCAGGGCCCGAAGCTGGAGATATGATCATGAAACCCCAAGATCACACTACTCATACACATGTACAAATCATGACAGTTGCACCAAGGAAGGAAAAGTTAATTTTCCTGGATTTAGGAAAAGCTGAAGAAGTTGAAAGTCCTTAAGTTGCTTTTTGACCGCAGCTTGTCTTTTCAGCACACAAGAACATCATTCCCAAGGAGGAAGATTCCTTCAGCTCCATGTTACGATGAAAAATAATGGCTCGAGACCCTGTCTCAAAAAAAAAAAAAATGGTGGCTCAACGTACATCGTGGGGAAATATAAGGCGTTGTGCGATCAAGAGGGGTTCAGATTGCTGCACGACTGATCCCACCACAAATCACAAAGGCCATGTCGAATCATTTCTTCGCAATTGCGCCCCCTTCAGGAGGTCCGGGTAATGGTACAATGATACCTAGGTGCCCTTGGGACTCACGCATGTGTGTTGTGCAAGTGTTGATTCATTCTGTGGGCTCCTGGCAAACTCAGCCTCACCTACGACTTAGAAACAGGTACATTTTTGCAATTGACTTTACCGGTACATTTTAGGAGTACATTATAATAACATTCCTTATTGAAAATTTGTACCTGTACATGATATGTCTTGATTCTTAATTTTTCCCATTTCTCTTGTTCTCCCTACAATCCCCTCTACCCCCATATACATAAGCTTTGTTTCTAGTTTTTCTTCTCATTTTTTCTTTCACTTCTTTGCTTTCCCCTGCCCCCTTCCCTTTTGAAGATTTTCTTCCTGTTTCACAATATCTGTCATACACTCTGGACCTCATGTACACCTTCCATTTCTCACACTAGAGAAATGATACAGAACTTACACATATGTATCTTTTTATTTCATGTAGGAGTGTATCCGCTGGCCTTTGGTAAGGTCCTGTTCCTTCCATTCTACTGAAAATGTCATCCTGTTTCCCCATCTAAAAATGAAGATGTGGTGAAGACTTGGTGCTTGGTACATACGAGCCTTAGGAACAGGGATTACTAGTCTGTCACCAGGGTGAGTAACAGAACAGTGGAAACGATCAAAACAAGGGAAAGCATAAGGAAAAGAGAGCAAAGGTAAGAGTTCTTAAAACAAAAGAAACAAAGTCTAAGGCAGTTGTACAGAATTATGACCTTCTTTACAGTCGCATTGTGCTTGAAATATTCCAGGAGAAGTGGGGCAGAGCTATTTAAAAAAATTTCTAATAAACTATTAAAATTTATCTTAAATGTTGAACTAGGAGCCAGTCTAAGTACACTGAGGATAGCCCATAGGGTCTTTGCACTGTTAGATAGGAAAATATTCCTTCACTCACAGTCCTCAAACGAAGCATGATAATCATTAAGTAATTTTGCATCTATTTCACTGATAATTTCATTCTCTGATATATTTTATAAACCCATAATTATAAAATGCATAATCTTTAATTACCAAACTCTTCCTTTGTTAATGATATTTGTATTATTTTATTAAGCAAATGTATTATTATATCCATTAATACATTATCAAGTGAGAAACTCACTTTAACACTGAATTATTTCAAGCCGGGCGTGGTGGCTCGCGCCTATAATCCCAGCACTCGGGAGGCAGAGACAGGAGGATTGCTGAGTTCAAGGCTTGCCTGGGCTACATAGTGAGCTGAGGGCCAGTCTGAACTACAAAGCGAGACCCTGTCTCAAAAAAAAATTGAATTATTTCAAGTAATACCCTATACATTATACTCTAAACAGCTTATTATCTTAAAAATCCTCCTTCAAACTGAGTTAATTTTTATCCTCAAAATATTTTTTCTCTAAGAAAAACCACCTCAATATCTTTTTATTCATTAAACTTTGTTACAAATTTGGCTTCATGACAGAACAAGGAAGAAAAGCAAAACTACTATTTTAAAGGCAAAGGTCTTTTGCCTATTAATATAAAATTGCTTACTTTCCTCTGAGATTAATGGAGCTGGGCAGTGGCAAACTTTAAAATATGGAAGGGTGACCCCTAGCGGTGGCCTTCTGAAACCAAATTCAAACAAAGCTCCAAAAACCAGGGAAAACCTCATGCACTCTAAGGTAAGTCAAAATGTCACACTAACTTACCTTAATTGCCTTTAGAACCATGAATATTATTTAAGATATTATTAAAACACTTTAAGAAAATCTTACTAACAACAATCCCGACCACCTAAAGTCTCTCACTCAAAGCAAGTGTATAAATCAAAAAGAATAAAACAAAAAGATATAACTTGCTTGAATGAAAAGAAATAAAATTAGCCAAGCAGAAAGATAAAGACTAATTATTAACTCCACATTACACTGAGTAAAAAATTATATTGATGCCACAGCCATCGGTTTACATGAAGTGAGAAGAAAATCTTGAACAAATCATTTATTTCTTAGTAGGTTTGTGTATTGAAAACTTCACCTTCACAAGCTGAAGGTCACTTGTCCTGCAGAAAAAGAAAAATAGTTCAGCTTCAAGACCTGTCGCTTGTGACAAAATGAAATGAAATGAGAGGTCAGAAGTAACTGACTGCCTCATTTGAACTCATTGTCACTCAACAAGAGGAGACCAACCGAAGGAGGACATGCTGGGACAGAGAAATCTTGTATTCGAAGCAAAATTCTTCCTGGAGAAAAAAAAAATAGAATGTATAAGAAAGCCTGGAGTTCTCTCCCATTTTGTTTTATTATCTTTATTTCCTAAGACACTTGACCAGAACTGCCCTGGCCCTAATGCACAGCTCAGCAAAAAATGCGACATTTAATATAACTCCCTGTCTTCATGAGTTTCCGGGACCAGCGTGACGTAGGAGTTGCTTAGGCAAAGTCACTTCCTTTACCCAAAGGGGTAGTACAAGAAAAAGTACAAAATCACAGGAGAATCACAGTTTGTCTGGCAAGTAGGACTTAAAGAAGAGGTCTGCTCTTATTGGTAATAACCAATATCAGCTGTAGCTCATATAGTACATTTAGCTCTTAGCAACGAAAGAAATTGTCTTCCCTTATTCTAATGCTTCCAAGAGACAGAACCTTCCACTAGGTGAGACCCTGACAGTTGGCACCTTCTGCATCCCAAGGACCAGCTGCACCAACAACTTGTTAGTCATTTAAATCCTCAATACTTCCAGACTCTCTAAATTAGGCTCCAAATAGATTTTCCTTTTTATTTTATACCTATAGTCTCAGATTTTTACCCTGTAGGCAACTCCTCACCTTATCAAACAGACTAATGTATGCCTTCTTTTAGTTCACATAAATGGTTTACTAGGATAAACATCTGTGATCTAACTTGTAATTATAAATTACTTAGGTCACACATGCTAAATTATTTAAAATAATACTTTGGAAGAATTGCATTTACATTAATAAGAAACACAAATTTACTCCTTAAGACTATTTAGCAGCAAAGGCTTTATTTTACCCTGTTTATGTTTCTGATTTCAAACACTTGGAAGGGAAAAAAATCCTTTTTAAATCTGCATTTCAATGTATTTGTAAAAATAATTTATTCAAACTGGTTGCCTTGAGTTCCTGCTGTTATTATACACCTTGCAATCAAGGACTTTCAATTATGAGCAATATGTCCATCATAAAAATTTTCATTTATTTAGCAAGAAGGCAACCTTTAATAGGTGCATACATAATTTCATTTTGTATGACTGATTTACCTGCCTACTAATGCTCATTCTAGCAGAGCATTATCACTCTCTTGGAACTTCTGTGTCTTTTAAAAGCCACATCAATTCCTTCCAGTGACTAATTTCATAAGGCACTGAAATGGCCTCCTTAAAGTTCAGTTTCCATGTGGCACAGAAATCCTAGGAAGCAGCTTTTGCACACATGATCATTTTCCTCAAACGTAACTCCTGAAAATGCTGAGAGTTAACCAGTAAGACAGTGCTCTAGGAAGGAGATCTAAAAAAAAGCCTGAAAAGCAATAGCATTGACACACACATCTAGAAGAATCAATTTATTAAATATTTGTGAAGGGCCAGAGATTTAGCTCAGTGGTTCTGGGGCCTGCCTCACAAGTGCAAGGTCCTGAGTTCAACCCCCGGTAACCACATACAATGCTGGTCATGGAGACTCACGCCCACCAGCAATCAACACCACATACCACAGTGCTGGGCATGGTGACTCACGCCTGTAATCCCAGCACTCGGGAGGCAGAGATAGGATTGCTGAGTTCGAGGCTTGCCTGGGCTACATAGTGAGCTCAGGGCCAGCCTGAACTACAAAACAAGACCTTGTCCCCCCAAAACAATTATTTGGTGAAGTGAAGGATTCACTTTTTGAGACTCCAAAAAAAATTTTTATATTAAAATAAACACACCAAAATTTTGCAAGGAATTTTGTAAGGATGGAATTGTACAGTTAAATCAAGAGACCTCAATAATTAGTACTTAGTATATGTAGACATTTAATGTCTGTTGATGTTCTTTAAACTACTTCCCCAAGTCTTTCGGGTTTACAGAGATTTTGTTCTGTGTGGAGTAAGTGTATGGAATGTTTAAATTAAATTATTTTTCCCAGTTTGGACTCTTTTGGGAAATAATATACACTACTATTTTTTTTTTTCTTTTTTAGACAGGGTCTCACTTTGTAGTTCAGGCTGGCTCTGAGCTCACTTTGTAGCCTACGCTAGGCCTCAAACTCAGCAATCCTACTGTCTCTGCCTCCCGAGTGCTGGGATGACAGGCATGAGCCACCACGCCCGGCTAATATACACTATTATTAACTTAAAGGTATAAGGCTGTTTATATCTATGTGGAAAAAAGTCAGTTTTCTGTTCAGATGGAAGGGAGATAGAATGGAGAAGTGAGAGAAAACAGAAAGAACATTTTGATGGAGGGTGAGGAACAAATTTAAGAGAGGGAAATTAAGGATGAATTCTGGCAAGGAAATCTAGCTTAGAATGGATATTTCTAGATGAGTTAGAATGGAAGCTGAATGAAGTGTCTGGAAAGTGGAATAGCAAAGGTAAAGGGAGGGACCAAAAGCAACTCATGGACACATGGCTGACATCACAGTTGTGTGAAAGACTAATTACTATTCATAGCTTTCTAAGTCTCTTTCCTAGTTGCTGAGACAAAGTAGCCAACACCCACAACTTAAAGGACAATTTATTTTTTTCACATCCACGCCTGGCAGCTCAAACAAAGAAACCACATGTGGAAAAGGCCTGGGTGAAAGAAAACCTGCTCACATTATGGTGACTTGGAAGTAGAGGATGGACCCAGAGAGAAAGAGAAACCCTTCTAGTCACACTGCTAGTGAACAACTTTCCTCATACCAGACGCCATTTCCTCACAACAAGCCAGCTACGGAGCAACTATGCACCAATTACCTTTTCAGTACAGGAGGCTTTGGGGAACATCTTCGAAACACAGAGACTTCTGTTGCAAAACTCAGGCTCTTATCTGTAGATCTACACTGTAAAAACACTCTAAACAATAGCTTAAATATGTATGAGAACATAACACTAGGAAGAACCTATGTGAATTGTCTGACTAAAAGTCCAGTCTCTTGACTGAATTCAGTCAAGAGAAGGTAATTTAGACATGAAATGAAATAAATGTAAGATCTTGTATATAAATCAAAGTGTTCAATGGCAGAGAAGACAGTGGGTTCAGGCGAAATGAGGATGAATCTTGTCTAATACAGGTCTACCACTAACTACTAGCAAGGCAAGACACTATAAGGAAATACTTTCTTTGAATAGGACTTTTGTCTATGTTTTTATGATTCTAATACTAGGTAAAGAGATATACATCTTGTCAACAATTCCTGCCAAATTTATAATTTTCCCCAGACCCAGCTTATATTTTAAATTTGAAATTTTGTGGTTTTGGGGAATAAAATAGCAATGCTATACTAAATAAAAAGAGATATAAAAGCTAAGATAAAAAGCTATTATCAGTTGACATTTAGATATGTATATTCTGAGATTTTTTTCATTATACGAATATCCTTGAAACAAATATAACTTTACAAATAAAATTATATTACCTCTCAACTTGCCTTCTTTCTTTAGTAAGATATTCAATCATCAATAAATAAATAAATAAATACCTCACTGCTTGATTGAAGGCTAAGTCCATTATTTATCTAGATACATAATATACTACCATGGTCTCTCTGAACTTTGTCTCTAATGCCTGTCCCACTGAGAATGAGTCCCTATTTGTACTCTTCAGAAATAACATATGAAGTATTAAAATAAAAATCTAAGTGTATGTATTATATTTATATAAAAATGAGGAGCAGTTTCCCATATGCATAAATTTAATTCAATAAAGTTGAGAATAAATATTAAACTTTTTAACTGGGTAACATACCATGGATTAATATTAGGATCACTGATAGTTACACATGGTGAGTTTTCCTAACTAAAAGTATCCTACAGTTCTTGTCTGAAGGTCAGAAACTCTCAATACCTACTGAATGTGGTATATTTCCATTAATGGTTTTCATCTCATTAAAGAAATATTTTCTGTACTTAAACAAAGTTGTAGGTACAGAGTAAGCTTTAATTTCTAAATTATATTTTACATATGAGAATGTATCAAGTGGATGTGTAAATGATTTGTGTAAATGATCTGTGTAAATAACTCTTACTAGTGACAGCTTTAACTATCGTTAAACTCAGGTCAAGACATCAAAACGATTTTTTTTTTTTTTGAGACAGGGTCTCGCTTTGTAGTTCAGGTTGGCCCTGAGCTCACTTTGTAGCCCAGGCAAGCCTCAAACTCAGCAATCCTCCTGTCTCTGCCTCCCGAGTGCTGGGATTACAGGCGTGAACCACCATGCCAGGCACTGTGGTATGTGGTACTGATTGCTGGTGGGCATAAATCACCACGCCCAGCATTGTTGTATGTGGTTACAGGGGACTGAACTCAGGACCTTGCACTTGCAAGGCAGGCACTGGAACCACTGAGCTAAATCTCTGGCCCCATCAATATGATTATTATTATCTTGTCATTTTCTCAGAAGTAATTCCTAAAACCCTAACATTTTCCCTTGCTTGAGGGTTTCAAAGAAATTGGTCATAAAATAAACTAATCCTGTTAACTCTCCCAGGTACTGGTTTCATCTGTAATCATGGCTGCATTTTGACTTCCTTTCATAAGATTGTGACAAAGTAGTTTTTATTTTTTGAAAAATAAGCCAAATAATGCAATTTCAAAATTGTTTTATCAAGCAGTTGTTGCAAAGATTCTGGTAAGTTCCCCTACTTGTACTATCTTTAATTAGAGTCAATTTCTTCACAACAACAGTCCAGTACTAATATTTTAGGTTCCTAGTCCATATGAAGCACTCTACTAATTAAAGTTTTAAATAACTTTTTTAAATAGATAGCACTTTTCCCCCATTTCTCAGATCAGGAAATTGGCATAAATTAGTACCTTGTTTGTCCAGTGCCAGCTTGAGAGCACATGGTTCCTCAGGGTTCAAACGCACAGCGTATTTTCTTAACCTGCACTCGCCAAGTCTCCACTGTTTGTAGAGCTCTGCTGGCTGTAAATCCACCAGTCTGTGACAGGAAGTCCCCTGTGGAGACCTCTGCCTCACCTGTTTCATAAGACGCCCTCTCTGAATAGAGGTCTTCCACTTCCTCTTGTCTAGCTCTGCAAGAATTTTTAAATTGACATCTAGAAGTTTTCATCATAAATTTAAGTGGTTGCAGAAAGATAACCTTCTATTTATTGAGATATATAACTTTCAAACAAAACTCTATGTCCCTTTAAAATGTATCTAGCCCAATCTGAATGTCAGAAAATCAAATACCTCATTCTACCTTTTTAACTTGTCTTTGTAAATAAAAATTATACACCATTCATTTTTCTCATTTATCTATTTGCATTATAAAACTTTAGTCTGGTTTAATAATTTTTTTTTTTTTTGGGAGACAGGGCCTCGCTTTGTAGTTCAGGATGGCTCTGAGCTCACTATGTAGCCTAGGCAAGCTTCGAACTCAGCAATCCTCCTGTCTCTGCCTCCCGAGTGCTGGGATTACAGGCGTGAGCCACCACGCCCGGCTAATAAATATTTTTGTTAATCTATTTTTCTTTAATTTATTTCTGTAAGAAAATAGCATGTACATTTAATGTTTGGGTTCCTTTAATTTTACATTTCCAAGTATTAAATCAATGTTTTCATGGATTAAATTATTACTGTTATAATTAGTTGCAGTTATTTGATTTTAAATAACAAATTAACACATTTTGACAGCTTTGAATCTTGAAAATGTAAACTTCATTGAAAATCAATTCCTTAATAAAATGGATAGGAAGAAACCTTTTCGGATGTTTCAGTCATAATTCCCGAGAAAGCGCATTCAGATAAGCTACTCACAGATCCTGGACATAGCTTTGAGACAGCAATATGGCAACTCTTTGCAATCATTATTTTGTTTATTACTTACATCATATGATTTATGGAATATCATTACCTGACAAAAATTATTACATTCTTCCAAACATTACTGCACAGCTTCATCAAAGGAGACTGTGATGAGTTTCTTCAGTTTGTATTCAACTTCATGGAAACAAAATCTCCCGATCTTCAAGACAACTTCTTAATCATCAGGCACTTTCCCAGCGCCAACACCGGTATGTCCAGCTGTGACACCAGGCCTCGTGGGCTCGCGTTCTGTCACGATGCCCATGGTGAGGGAGGCTTCCATCTTTGTAAAGGCTATTGTGGAATAGAAATGAATGCAAACAAGCAATAAAAGAAGAGATTTGCAATAGTTATTTTGCAAAACAGAAGTTTAAAAATCCAGCTCTGTAAGATGACTACTTCTCAACAAACTTAACTGACAAGACAATTTAAATACTGAGCACAGATCCTAAACCTATGCTTGGTCACTCAATCTTTGAAGAAAAATGAGGGAATATGTAGATCATTCACAACTGTGGAATACTTTGCATTGCATGTCATCCTTGCACAAGTGCTGGGTTAAAGTTTTCCTACATTATTCCAATTTTAGTATATTTCTTGATGAAGTGAGTAAAATAAATTTAAAGTCATCAATTCTGAATAATCTGCAATGTTAGCTGGTGGTAATAGCAAGGTAACTTTAGAGAAATCTCTCTTTCTCGCCTCCCTGCCTCTCTCCCTCTCCTTTTCAGGGATTAGGATTGAACCCAGAGCTTTAATACTGAGGTAAATCCACAGCCATTTGTTTGCCTGATTTTCAGAAAAGATCTTCTCATTAAATTGCCCGGTCAGGGCTTGAACTCGTGATCCTCCTGCCTCAGCCTCCCAGAGAGCTGTGAGCACAAAACATGTACTCCCAGCCTCTACAGCTTTCTGGTGGAAACTTTTGTCTTTTGTCAAGGCTCCTAAACAATTTTCTGCCAATACACACTTGCCTATTGTCAAATATCAACTCAGCACCCACACAGTCCTGTTAAAATATGTATAGTTCCCAGCATGTTCTACTCACACTAAATAACAGTTTCATCAAGTCGAGAATAAATTCCAAAGTCTTTATTAGAGCTTCTAGCCTCTCAAAGCTCCCTGTTCTCCTGTGCCATGCTGCCCTCATTCCTACAACACTGGCAGGCGGCTTTCCCCTGAGCACCAAAGCTTGCCATGATGGGCAGACACTGCAGGTGCCACTCTCTGAACCTCGGGTTCTCTTCCTCCTGACCTTCCCCTGCCCTTCTTTGTCATTTCACTCAGACTCCTGCTCAAATATGACCTCTTTGTGGGTGTCATAACTATTCCTTCCACAACATGTATTCAAACAAAGGAGAAAGCAGAATAAGGAATAAATATATGTATATGATATTTTATTGGTAGAGAACATCTCTGGATGGAGGAAAAGAGGAAAACGCTGGGAGTCCATGTTATCTATCCCTTGTCCCTTTCCAAATCTTACTATGGGACCAAAGCATCGATCTCAGACTACTTAGAAAACTTTTGTGATGACATTATCAGGGGCGGATGATTAATGAGAACTGAAGTAAAGGTTTCATAGGGGGAGAAAACATTTGTTGGGTTATGGAGTTTAGGTAAATTTATGTAAGGTAATGGGAGAGATGTAGGCATTGCAGGAAACTTAAACAGTGCGTGGAAAAACAGAGAAGGTGAGAGGGAAATGAGGAACATGCTGCTGAATATTTTATGCAAATTTTCATCTTTAGGGCCTTGTTTACTAGAGGCAAATAATCTGCCTGTCTCAGTAGGGCAATGGAAGCTTGTTAAGGAATAATAGAAAATAATATTACCTAGGAAAGCAGAGGCAGATGGAAGATTTTAAATTTCAGGGGAGAAGTTTAGTTTTGTTGTTCCAAGAAGAGCAAGTCACTGACAGTTCTTGAACACGGGAACCACATGGTTCTGTGAGGCATAAGGAGGATCGTTCACCTCACTGTGATGAACAGATTAACAGACTCACAGCCTGGAGGCACAGGAGCCATGAGAGGTCTTCCAGGCTTTCACAAAATGCAGAGATCTGAACAGAAGAGTGACTTTCATTTTGGATGACTGAGTGTAGAAATGAAGGCGAGATTTTCTCCTTGCTGTTGTTTGTTTCTTTGCTTTAATCAACAAGATTTACAAGCCATCTGTATATAAAAAGTAGAGGGTGGATGTTTGCTTCCGTTCTTGGTAAATGCCCCCAGACACTCCTAAGGCTTGCCCCACAAGTGGCCCTACTGGGAGGCAGGAAATGTTGGCAATGATGCCTGGTGGAAGGCTGTCAGGTCATGGGCAACGTGCCCCTGAAGAGAACCTGGCAGTGCTCTCCATTGCCTCTTTTTGTCTATCTTTTAGCTGCAGTTGGTTCTGACTGGTGCTCCCCATCTTGCTGTCCTGCATACCCACCACGTGCCAAAGCATGGGGTCTGCACAGGCTCAGGTTGGAGCCTCCAACACTGAGCCAAGGAAATCTTTATCTTGTTAGTAATTTCAGCTATTTTGTTATTATGATAAAAAGCTCAACCCAATATGAATTCAGTCAGCATATAGCAATTTTTGCCAGACATGAAGGCATACGCCTGTAATCTGAGCACTGGGGAGGAAGAGACAGGAGGATCACAATGAGTGGAAGGCCAGCTTGAGCTACATAGTGAGACCCTGCCTCAAACAAAACAAAACAAAGCAAAAAAATTTTAAAAACAATTAACAATTTTTATGCATAAGCTCTGCTATAGGGATTATGTAACACACAGAATGTGAAGATGTGCAAAATCTGATTCCTCTTGAAATACTTGATCTTAATCATTGTTTACATTTTGCAGAGTTTTACAATTTACAAATGCGTTTACAGAAAATTTTTTCTCATTTTATCACACAAATACTCATTTAAATTATAATTCATACCAATGTTCAGTACAGATGATAAAAGTACTGAGTTTAGTTATCAAGACCCTTCTACAATGCTATAAATCCAAGAGACTCAAAACCAGGGAATATATCTTAAAACTCCATGCTTTACATATACTTATGATTTTATGTTTTAGGAAGTTACATAATTAACAGTCTTTAAGCGTGTTCCCTGTTACAGCTATATGCACTATGATCTCACTTAACTTTCAAGTACTCAGCAAATGGGGCATTCTCATTAGAAACGCTGTTCGTGAAAACAGGAAGCTTCGGGAGGATCATCCAGCTTGAATGTGGCAGCAAAATATTAGAAGATAGTACTGTCTGACCCAAGGTCCTGAGCTCTGGCAGTTGCATTACTTCTCAAAATCAGAAAAGGGACAAAAGAATAGCTTAAAAAGAAAGTTGTGAGGAGTTTCTTAGGGTTGTTGGGTCAGGTGAATATTTTTATTTTTAGGTTTTTGTTGTTGTTGTTTGTTTGTTTGGTTTTTTTTTTGAGACAGAGTCTCACTTTGTAGTTCAGACTGGCCTCAAACTTATGGCATTCCTCCTGCCTCTGTCTCCCAAGTGCTGGGATTACAGGCATGATCCATCTCACCCGGCCAGGTGAAAGTTTTGAAGAAATTAGTATGTAAAGATCTGGAATATGGCAAGGAGATTCACTCTTGTGACTTCTTTTTAGCATGAAAAAGTAGGAAATGGAGTAGGCACTGTTTGTGGATAATACATTGTATACACAAAGCACTGCAGACGCAACCAAGAACAAAGTTTGAATAAACAAATGGGCACAATAAATGTGAGAACACAATATCAGGGCACAAAACGACTACTCATTTCCATACACTAATAATGCAGTTTTGAAAAGAAAACAAAGGAAGAATCCTAAAATAACTACAAAAAAGAAAAATACTTAGTAATAAATTTAATAGAGTTGCATCCACCATAAAAATTTGATACAGAGATTGAAGAAGACACAAATAAATGGAAAGGTATTCTATGTTCATGGATTGGAAGAATTAATTTTGTTCAAATGTCTGTGCTACTCATTTGATTGGACTTTGAAAAATAGGACTACAAAGAATGATCCATGTTAATATCTTTGGATAGCAAGCTTAATTCTGAAATTTTGAGCAAGGCCTTTGGCTAGAAGGCATATTTTTAATTCCTGCAGGACAATTGAGAAGAGCTATCAGGTGAGATAGAAAAATGATGGAGTTAATCTTGGATATGTTATTATACTATACTGAATATCTAAGTCCAATGAATATTTAGGTCATTTCTGAAAAGTGTTCAGATAGCTGGAAAATGAAAATACAAATTTGAGATTCCATAAAATGAGTATGAAATCTACCTCACAAATTGTATTGAAGGCTGAAGATAATTTTATGCAGGCAAAATTATTTGAAAACAGAAAAAGATGGTTGATTTTTGATTTCTCCCATAAAGAGGGGAGTAGCAGTTGTGGGGGGAGTGAGATACCTCAGAGATGTATTATTCAGCAGAGAAAACAATATATGCAGGTAATGACATTTTTTCAAATATTCCACATTTAGGAAATAAAAAGAGAAAAATTTGACGATTAGAGTGATATATTGTACTTTCTCAAAGGTCAAGGAAAAAATAATTTTCACGAGTGGATGAGACTGAATAAACTGATTTCAAAAGGTCATCATGATGGAAAGGAGAGACAAGAAAACAGTGTTCTTAAAAGTAGGTTAATAGAGATGAAAGGAGTGTCAAAGATGTTTGTTAGTAAAGAAAGAGAAAGAAGATAAGGGAAATATGGGAATAATGTGTGAAAGATCAAAACTCATATACAAATATTCTTATGAAACAAGGAAGAGTTATGTCAGAGATTTTAAAAAATTGGTTTTATAGTAGAATCAATTGTTTTTGTAAAATTGAAAAAAATTACAATTTGATGAGCTGAAAAAGTGGGCATCTTTCCTAAAGCTCCACAAACAAATAGAGGAATGATTTTTTGAGACCCATGGATGAAACTTGAAAGGGAAAGGAGTTTGGAACTGGAAAGAGAAGCCCAAAGGGAGCAACATATCTATGACAGCTACACTGTGGTATATTTTTGCTAGAGAAACAGAAAGAAGATATTAAAAGGGAAGGGCTCTGGGAAGGGGTCAGTTAAAATAAGCGTGAAATTGTGGTGAACCAGATCTGAAGAATTCCTTGTTCTCTCCCGTGGAGTTGTGGAGCCAGAGATATGAATCACATTACAGACACAGAATGAAACCCCCGTAAAACAGAGAAATTCACAGTGTTTCTATCCATCCCTTCCCTGCCCTGTGAAAACGATGCCTTGAAATAAGATTTTAGATTTCCACACTACAGTTGTGCTAAGATAAAGTAGTTTGAAGTCATCCTTAGGTGTAATTCTACTCTTCTAATATTGTTGCTACAGGAAAGTTATCTCCAAATTAAAAACAAAATTTTATGTATTAGTAGAATTTAAAATTTCACTTAGGTTAAAAGTGCCTGATCCAATGAATTGATCTTCAACTGTAATTAAAGTCTCTGGTCATCAAGTAATGAAATGTATTGTGATATTTTCATATTTACATTTCCTCAGCTATGACCATGAGAAAAATGTTTTAGAGTGATATACTTGCGACTATATTTCAGATGAAATAAGCTAATAGAGGCATTTTTTGTATGAAATTTTAAGGAAAGAATGTGGCTACCAGGATCATAAGCTTCTGCAATATACATATAAAATTCTACAGGATCAGTGTAAAATGCTAAGCAAAATAGGTAATACATTTAAATTCAAGGTTAAACATTTCCTCAAGTAAAACTCCCATATGAGGTACAAATGCTACACACACATACACACACACACACACACACTCACACATGTCTTGATCTTTCTGTACTGAATGAAACCATGCCTTATTTGCACCTTGAAAATAATTTCAGTAGAAAGAAAAATGAAAGAAAGGGAATAAGCAAAGGAATGAGAAAGCAGAGAGAGGAAGAAAAAAGAGAAAGGAAAACTATATAAAAATTTGCACTCTAAAATCTTCTTAACAATTGCCAACTATACATTTAAGTTCATTGTTGGAAATGATATTCTCTTTATTTATTTTCAATTTCATTTTATTCCTGTGCAGTTTAGCAATATGTTCACAGATATCATATCAATCTTCCCCTTGCAATCAAAGCAAAAATTAGTTTAATTTTTCTCTAGGTGCAGGTATTCCAGAAGTTAGGAAATCAGACAATTTTAAACATAAAATTATTTCAGCCTAACATAGTTATAAAGTATCTGGAGTTGTAAAAAAAAAATAATAAGTTCACCCTACCTGCATTTTATTTTTATTTCATACACAACACATAGAAAAATATTTCCTAAATCAAAAAAGCTATTACACTTGATTATTAAAACTTCACAGAATGTAGTGGAAGCTTTCTGCACAAAATATGAACTATGAGCCCCATATTTCTTTTTAATTTCAACAAAATCAAACATTCTAATTTAATAGCTTCCAGATAACTAGTGTGTTAGCAAATGGTGTAAAAGAGAAGAACTCTCGGCATTCCCACAAGCCTTCTTTTTGGATGACTATTAACTTGAATTAGATGTAGTTTCCAGTCTACATAAATGAATCACTCCTTACTATTTTCAGCTTTAAGAAAATAATAACACACTAAATCTGCACCAGAAATGACAATAAAACTTGTCTTTATTGTAAAAACCCTGCTCCTTGATTATGAAGTCTGATTGCTTTTAAGCTGTTGATATATGTTTTTAATCACACTGGTGTTAAATTTTAAATAGGAAATTTTCTATATTGTTTTATGTTACTTTTACAACTTTTCATGCACATGCTTCTATGGCAAATGACTGTTGATGACGTCATAGCTTTAAACACATGGGGCAGTGACAGGAATTTACTAAGATTCCAACATGTTATCATCCACTTGGAGAAATTGGTGCTAAAGGAAAGCATATTTGTAAATAGAAAGCTCTTACCCTTTGGTCTTATTTCTCTTCCTTCTTTTCTTTTCTTCCTTTTCTTTTTTTTTTTTTAGAACTTTTTTTTTCCTTTCAGGTAGTTTTCTTCTTTCCTGTCTTAATGGCTCTGGGCTCACTATGTAGCTCAGGCAAGCCTCGAACTTGGCAATCCTCCTGCCCCAGCCTCCTGAATGCTGGGATTATAGGCGTGAGCTACCATGCCCGGCACTGTGGTATGTGGTACTGATTACTGGTGGGCATGAATAACCACACCCAGCATTGTATGTGGTTACTGGGGATTGAACTCAGGACCTTGCGCTTGCGAGGCAGGTGCTGGAACCACTGAGCTAACCCTCCGGCCCAGTTTATTGATACATTTTAAGCATATATAATCTTCATATTCATCATTAAGAATTTGCACCTGTAAATATCTTGATTCTTACTTTTTCCCCTTCCCATGCCTTCTCTTCAACTTCTCACCCCCTATATGCGTAAGCTTTGTTTCCATTTTTTCCTTTATCCTTTCAAATTTTTTCTTTCCCCTTTTTGCTTTCTCCTGCTCCCCTCCCCTCTTTCCCCTTCCCCTTTGAAGATTTTTTTTTTCCATTTCACAATACTTATTGTACCTTTTGGGACCTCATTTACACCTTCAGTTTTTTAGACTAGAGAAATGATATAGTATTTATACATTAATGTTCTATTTATTTCTTTTTTTACAATAAGGTTTTATTGGAATATGGAATGTAAACAGATGCTTCAAACAATTTAACCTTTAAAAATGTATGGCATTATTAAATAATTAATCTGCATTAGATTGTTTATTTGAGCTTGCTCTGTTTTCCTAGTATGGACATTCATTGCTATGAACTTTCCTCATAAAACTGCTTTCACTGTGTCCCATAAATTCTTATATATTGTATTGGCATTATCATTTAATTATAGAAACTGTTTCATTTCTTCTTTAATTTATTTGGTGACCCACTGGTTGCTCAGGAGAGTGTTCGTCAATTTCCATGTGATTGTGAAGTTCTTAGAATCTCTTTTGGTATTTACTTCCAATTTCAAGTCACTATATTCTGACTGTATACAGGGAAATAACTTCAATTCCTTTGCATTTACTTAAACATGCTCTATGAACTAGCATGTGGTCTATTTTGGAGAATGATCCGTGAGCAGCTGATAAGAATGTATCTTCTGACTTTGTGAGGTAAAATGCTCTGTAGACACTTATTAAGGCCATCTGTTCAAAAATTTGGTTCAATACAAGTATTTCATTGATGTTTTGTCCAGCAATCTGTCTAATTATACAGTGGGGTATTGAGGTCCCCAACTACTATTGTATCAATGTTTACCTAGCTTTTCATGTCTATTAATATTTGTTAACAGTTCACTCTACTGGGTGTCAATGGCATTGTGACTCTCATTGTTTTTTCTAGGATATTGTTTAGAATTGTTTGGAGTGCAGGTTTTGTATTCGTGAAGTTTCTTCAATATTCCTTGTCATGGAAATATCTTATTTCCCCAACAACTTTGAAGGATAGCTTTGCAGGATACATAAATCTAGGTTGGACGTTGTTTTCCTTTAGGACTTTAAATAATTCACTCCAGGCTCTCCTGACTTTAGTGTTAGCATTGAGAAGTCTGCTGTGATTCTGATGGACTTTCCTTTGTATGTGCTTTGTTTCTTTTCTCTGACTGCTTTCAATATTTCACTCTTCTGTTGGTTTTCTCAAGTCTTGATTATTATATGCCTAGGTGTTGATTATTATATGCCTGTTGTCAATTTTTATATCACGACCACTTGGAGTCCTCTAAGCCTCATCTGTATGACAAATTCTTTTCCTTTTCCTGTAAAGTTTTCTGCCATTATATCTGTGAACAGTTTTTTATATATTTGCACCATCTCCTGTTTCTTCACAGACTTCAATCAGTTTTATGTTACTCTTTTTCCCATCACTGAGCATCTGCTTGACTGATTTCTTGTAGTCCCTATTTCCCATAAATTATCCCTCTCCTGTTCACTGGCTACAATTCTATCTTCCATACCTGATATTCAGCCTTCACATTCATTTATCCTATTTTTTTCAAACTTTCATTGGAGGTTTTCATCTCTTGGAAATCTGTTTGAAGCTGTTTAAAATATTCCATTATTTTCATAATCTGAGATTGTGTCATGCTCCTGATCTCTTCTTTAGTGTTATTAATCTTATCTTCCACTTTGGATGCTATCTCTGTTTTTATCTGAGACATTATTTCTGATGTCCATTTTACTAGATCCTCTTTAGCTTTTCATGGAGAGAACTGTGTTTGAGCTTCAGTTTGCTCTGTTCCCATTTTCCTTGAGTTCCTCTATGGTGATGATCTTTGTGTCTGGGTTTTTTTTTTCTTATTGCTATTTTTGTTGTTGCTGTTGTTGCTGCTGATATTTTTGGTTTAATCCCTGACCTGCTATCTGGGGAATATTTAATGCAAGACTCTTTCATAGTATTTGGAACCCTTAGAATATAGCTACTTCCTGGGTTGTCCTCCTTGGATCGATAATAACCCTTAAGTGATCTCAGTTCTGGCACACCATTGAAGGTACTTAAACAGAACAATCACATCACTTTAGTTGCCATACTAAAATCAGTATCATCAACAGTATCAAAATAACACAGGAAATGATAAGCTTTGGCAATTATTATTCTCATACCTTTAACTTCTCATGAATGAGATCTGTGACCATATGCCAAAATTTAGAACTATTCAGAAATATGTTAACAACATACAGATCCCTCAATACAGCAGCATCACCCTTTGGGTGTAAAAGGTCGTCAGGAAGTTGGTGCAGGTAGAGAGATAAAAGGAGAGGGACAGTTTAGAAATATGGTTAGAGCATATATATAAAGATCACTCAAGCACTGGGAAAATGATAGAGGCTAGAGGACAAAAGAGACAGAAGGGACCAATACAAAACATAGCAGACTAATAACAATGGAACTAGTAGAAATTGTATTCACCCTCTTAAAATAGTACAGAAGAAAGAGAGAGTAGAGAAGACTGAAATGCATTAACTTCTGGGGACTGATACTGACTAGAGGACAAGAGAGGATGAAGGAACAAAAGAATATGGATGCCCAGCAACAACAGGCTAACAGGAAACTATTTTCCCTGTCCTAGAGCAGTTGAGACAAGAAAAATTACAAAATTGGACTGACTCAGCAACAAAAGAGTGGAGAAATGAAGAATGAAAGAGAGGTCAGAAAAAAAGAAAGAAAAAGAATAATATCAGCAACAAAAAAACAAAGCCAAAAACACTACCCAATGAGCCTTTCATGACATGAATTTGCTATCTCCTGTAAATAATAAGAGGATGCAGATTGGAGTTGACTAGCTACAGGGAGACAGCCATCATCCCCTGTCTAGCTTCTGGCTATAATGCCTGAGATGAGTTTAACGAATTCCTGCAGGGTTGAACTGTGCAAGACTTCAGGGTCCTGTAGGTGGGACTGACTCCAAAGACTCACTAGTGGCTATAGTCAGCAAGACTTCTTCACTCTTCCACTGGGTGTTTTCTATTGTGGCAGATAGTGCAGTCATGCACCAAAAGCTTCTGCCTAAGCCCCAGCACTTATTCATTGTGCACAGACAAGTAAACAGAGTTTTGGGGGGTTCCTTCCCATGTGCTGGTTCCATGAGAGGTCAGGGCCCAAGCATCAGTGTGTGCAGACAGAAGATGGAGTCTCTGTGAGCTCCTTCTTCCACCCTGGTCACATGGGAGCTCAGGGCTAGATCACTGTGGCGAGGGTGGGCCAGAGGCCTGCGCACATAGGACCAGCCCTTATGCAGAGTGTACAGACTTGTCCCATTTATTTCATTTATGAGTATTGTGACCTTTCTATTTTGAAGCTGTGCTATAAATTCATGTCTAAGATTACATCAAACAGTTTGTAAAGTCAAAATGTTGTTTTAAATTACCATCTTTCTGTAGGTAGCAAAACCTTCACATTTATAACTAAGCCTCATCTGTTCTTTACTTTAGTTCATTTTGAATTACATGAAGAAGTATTGTCCAATTTAAAACTAAATTAAGTCTGCTAAGAGAAATTCATATGGTCTAGCAGGTTCGTAAATTTAAGATGCTAATTTTCAGTCATACTTCCCAAGGATTTTTTTTTCCTTTCATTAAAAGGAGATCACATTGTTGAGCTGTGAACACCCTTCCTGGCCAGTGCATTTAAGGAAACTTTCATGCTATGTCTCTGACTCAAGGAAGGAAATTTAGCAAGGGGGCTGACACCACCTGTCACCTTACTTCCAATGCCTCCATTGTGAGCAGTCTGCTGTCTTCCCCACTTCCTGTAGATGCATGTGCAGAAACACTTCCTCTTTGGGCATTTTAGTGGCAGAAGATTTTCTGTAAACACTAGTTGTACTGAACTGATCTCTACAGACCAGGCTTTGATTTGTTGGTGTCCTTAAACAATGAGCCAGACCAGCAACATTAAGGGGCAACTATGGTTTTCACTTTTCTTCTTCATTATTCCACTGAAGATAAAGTGGAGAGTAGAGGATTTATTTTGTTTAAATAGAAAGCCACTTATGTCTTTAAGGTTTAATTTATAATCTAAAATAATATGTAAAGGAAAGGCTCTGAGAAAAAAATGAAAGAAGGAAAGATAGCTGCTAATTGCTAGAATTTTAAAAACTTCCTTAAAAAAACTTGAATGCAAGTTTCCCAACACAACAAATTGACAAATATTTAACAAGGTGGAAGTACCAATTTCCCTAATTTAATCAATATAAACTATATATGTGTATTCATGTGGACCATGAATATGTAGAATTATCATGTTAACTAAAAATGAAAATTTAAATGCAATTTAAGAGTATATAATATATACAAACATATATTTATATATATAAAAACTTCAGTGTACATTAAATGCATACATATGCACTTAATATACAATTTAATGTATATGCACTTAATAGAATATACATTTAATATATATGCACTTAATATGGAATTTAATATGCTTACATACAATTTAATGACAATTTGTACTTCAAGTGTGTATCTATCTATATATCTATCTATCTATCTATCTATCTATCTATCTATATATTTATGCAATGATTTTGGGGATAGAACTCTAAGAGCACAGGAAACTAATTCCAAAATACACAAATGGGATTGTAAAAAATAAAACTCTTCACAACAAAAAAAGCAAGACAGTCAAAGGACTAATTACAGAATTGTAAAAAATGCCAACTATTCACCCAATAAAGGAGTAATACTCAGAATATATAAAGAACTAAACTACAAAAGAACTAAAAAATCTTAACAACCAAAAATACATAACAAAATCTGAAAATAAGCAAATTATCTAAATAGACAATTCTCATATGAAAAAATGAAATAGACAATAAATCTATTTTTAAAATCCTCAATATCATTAGTCACATGGAAATACAGGCCAAAATTACAATATCATGCCATCCCTATTAGAATGCTTATTATCAAAAAACCAAAAATAGTAACAGTGCTGCTGAGGCTGTAGAGAAAAGAACTATCATGCATTTGGTGAAAATATAAATTACTATACTCATTATTGCTATAAGTTAGTTCTACAATGTGACCCAGCTATTCCACCTCTGGGTAGTTAAGCAAAGGAAATTAAATCAACACATTAAAGTGTTATCCATATGTTCATACTTATTTTGCCACCTTATAGCTGAGATATGGAGTCAATGTAGGACCTCAACAGGGAATGAATGGATAAAAAAGTATATGTACACAAGGAAGTTTTTTTCAGCCAGAAAGAATGAATCCTGTAATTTTCAGTAGTGGATAGAACTGAAAGACATTATGTCAAATGAAGCAAACAGACAAGAAAAGATAAATACAATGTATTCTCTCTTATATGTGAAAGTCAAAAAATTGATAGGACACGCTGTGAGTAACTTGATCTGCAAGATAACCAAAATTGTCTAATACATTGTAGGTTGACAGACAAGGGATATCTTGCAACAGGAGTACTTTGTAATGGCGAATGTCACACGATCACAATTGAACCAAGAGTTCTTTCCCCCCTTTTTCTGTCTCTTTCTCTCTCCCTCTCCCCTTACTCTCTCTCTTTGGGATTATACATGATCATTTCCAAACAGCAGAAGTTATGAAGGATATGTAATCTGCACAGGATGGGGAGTAAAGTGGCAAGCAATCTCTCTTTCAAATAAGATTAGAGAGGTGTTTCAAGTGCAAAATTCTGTAAAATAACACCACTCAAAAAAGGCTGTAGTAGTTTGAGCAATGAATCTGCTTAATAGCAATACAATTTCCACAGTCATCAAAAGAAGGGCAAAGCAAGTATCATTGTATAAAGTTACATCAAAAGAAGGATTCATGCCAATAAATAACAAGGATTCCATTAATAAGAGTGAAAATCATACTACACAATAAGCCTCTACACTCTCGTCTCCTTCACACCAGCCATGAAGGTTTTCAAAGGTAAGGACAGGTTCCTTTATTTTACTTTATTGTTTTGCATTATATTTACAGTATTGTAAAAGAGTTTCATGAATGTTTTTGTGTTGTGGAATGAATTGCATGAGTTTCCATTTTTTCTTAAGGGAAATTTGTTTTGATTTTTAATTGCTTTCGATTATAAAGATGTTTCCAGAATGCTTTGTGTAGTGCACCTCCCAGTTAAAAGACTAAATAAAATGTTCTATATCTATACAATGGAATATTATTTGCCAGTGGAAAGGGAGGGTACACTGGTATGTACTACAACATGGATAACCCTGAGGAAATTAATGAGATTAATGAAATGAAAAAAAAATCACAAATGACCATAAACTATATAATTCCAGCTATACGATGTTTTCAGAATGGTCAAACATATAGAGGCAGAAATTTCATAGTGTTTGCTACAGCTGAAGGATGGGTAAAATATCCTGTGGAGGATTTCAAGAATGACTAGCAAAGTGTCTGAGATTTTCTTTACAGATGATAAAAATGTTCTAAATGGGAATGTGGCAATATTTGCACACATCTCAAAGTATGTTAAATTTTAGGGCCGGAGGGTTAGCTCAGTGGTTCCGGCGCCTGCCTTGCAAGCATAAGGACCTGAGTTCGATCCCCGGTTACCACATATAATGCTGGGCGTGGTGGCTCACGCCTGTAATCCCAACACTCGGGAGGCAGAGACAGGAGGATTGCTGAGTTCACGGTGGCTTGCCTGGGCACCATAGTGGGCTCAGGGCCAGCCTGAACTACAAAGCGAGACCCTGTCTCCAAAAAGCAAAAAAACAAAAAAAAAAAAGTATGTTAAATTTTAGACTGCACTCTTTAAATGGGAGAATTTTATGATGTATGAGTTATGTCTTAATAAAGCTATTATAAAAAATAATTAGAACCATTCCAGCCAAGAATAGCACATCATATTTAGTCCTGATGAAAGGGACTTCACATGTTAACTCACCACTGAATAACCATGTCACCTCAACACTATGATTTGCAGCTTTGTGAGTGATGCCTCTTTCTAATAAAAACACCAAAAAACAATTTTTCAAAATAACTATAACTCAGATTTAGCATTCTCTTATTCCATCAAAAAAATAATTTTAATTAACCTTTCCTTATTTCAATAAAATTCACAGGCATCTTAGGTTTTATTTTAGAGACCATTTACAGTAGGTGAATTCTAGAAATACTCTAACATTTCTGCCACCCATTTGCAAATATACCTCAAGCTACCATTATTCAGTTCAGATCAGTCTCTTTGGGGCATGGAACAAAATCAACAAAGATGCATTTGATAAACACTTGCTTAGAGTATGTAAAATCTGTAATTAATTGCTAATAAAATTCCTCTTGTCTGTTTCCTAGGGTTCATGACTGTATGATGAGACTATCTGACTAGTTTATTAAGATTAGTTCTTTATATTCAATATGTAATATATAACTAACTTTTCTTATTTTCTAGATTACACTGATTTCCATCACCTATGCAAATCATATTATTACTCTTTATGATGGATTAAATTAAACTAAAACAAAAAGGATTTGTATTTATTAATAATAGAAGATACTAAAAGATCAAAATCACAAGTCTGCAATCCCACCAACAGTGTAGAAGGGTTCCTTTCTCCCCACAGCCACGCCAGCATTTATTGTTAGTTGACTTTGTGATCGCAGCCATTCTTTGTGGAGTGAGGTGGAATCTCAATGTTGTTTTCATTTGCATCTCTCGAATGACCAGAGATGTTGAGCATTTCTTCATATGTTTCTTGGCTGCTTTGATTTCTGCCTCTGAGAAGTGTCTGTTCATTTCAGTTGCCCATTTTTGAATTGGGTCTTTAAACTTGGGGAGG
>PVIC010008656.1:0-37645 GCA_004025085.1 Thryonomys swinderianus
GTCCGGCATTGTGGTATGCAGTGTTGATTGTTGGTGGGCGTGTCTCCACACCCAGCATTCTATGTGGTTACCGGGGATTGAACTCAGGTCCTTGCACTTGCGAGGCAGGCGCCGGAACCACTGAGCTAACCCTCCGGCCCAGAAACTTTGGGATTTTTGAGGTAGGGTCTTTTTGCTTCCAAAGGGTGAATGATTACCTATCTCACCTTTCAAAAGAGGTTGTCTATTATTACCCAATCACAAAAGACTTCCAGCTGGAAAAGACTGAATCCAAAATCATTTATGAATAAACCAGGTGAATTGATTTTGTCTGTGCTAGAAGAGGATCAACTGCTCTAGATCACACATGAGGATGCTCTTAAGTTGTTCAAGTAGTTTTCTGGACTTAATGTCAGTACTTTCAAACTCAGCCACCTCTGGAAGCTGCATATGTTTGTCCTGACTCCTGGCCATGAGGGGCAAGCCTTCAAACATCCTTCCTGCTCTGAGCTTAGATTCCAGAGAATTGGATGTTGTGCTAAAGAAATTACAGAACTGGTTGGACCTCAGGACAGAGGCAAAGGTATATAGTTAACCAGGCCAGAGTGTATCACTGAAGAGCACATACTAACTAAAGAAATTTCCATGCCAGCAACGAAGTTTTCCTAATGAAACCCAAAACACTGAAGCATACACACACACACACACACACACACACACACACACACACGCACACATGAGAAGACAGACAACAAAATGCCTCAGCTCCCACAAAGTTGACCCATATAGTATTGATGAAGTCAAAAGACATATAGCTAAATTATTCAAATGATGAGATTTTTTAAAAGATTAATAACATAGTGAACTCACATATAACTAAAGTTAGAATGATACAAAACATGTCTCTCCCTCCCTCCCTCTCTTTTTTTGTGGTACCAGGGATTGAATTTGGACCCTTGTGCTTCCAAGGTAGGCTCAGTACCACTTGAGCTAAATCCCTAGCCCTCACAGAGATGTCACAAAAGCAACAAGAGAACATAAAAATTGAACCAATAGTTGCTATGTAATGCAAAGAATAACCTAAAATTAATTGAAATTAGTGAAAAATCAGAAGACAGTACAAGTAGACTAAGACCTGCTTAAAGAAATAATAGGATGCTTTACAAATATGGAGAAAAAATACAGATAAGTGAGGAATGTAAAACTCAAAGTAGCTACTATCAGAGAAGAACTTCTTGATGATGTACCCTGTCAAACTCTCAGAAGCCCACAGAAGAACAGAATCTTAAAAAGTTGCTAAATAAAAACAAGCAATGCCTTGCAAAGGAAAACTTATTAGAATTACACGGCTTTTTTTTGTTTTTGTTTTTTTTTGTTTGTTTTTTGTTGTTACAGGGTCTCACTTTGTAGTTCAGGCTGGCCCTGAGCTCACTATGTAGTCCAGCCAAGCCTCAAACTCAGAAATCCTCCTGCCTCTGCCTCCCGAGTTCTGGGATTATAGGCATGAGCCACCATGCCTGGCATTGTGGTATGTGGTACCAATTCCTAGTGTGCGTGAGTCACCACACCTAGTATTGTTGTATGTGGTTACAAGGAATTGACTCAGGACCTTGCACTTACTAGGCAGGAGCCAGAACCACTGAGCTAAATCTGGCAATATAGCAGACTGTTAAAGGCCAGAAGAGACTGGAGTGAGATTTTTCAAAATCTGAAAGAAAACAATTTCCAATATACACTGATGTAACTTGAAAAGCAGGTCTTCAAAATTACTGTTGAAATTACATGTATCTATGACAAAGAATACCTCATTGTACTCAGAGTCCCAAACCAACACTCCAAAATATTCAGAAGGAAACCATAGAATGAAACAATGGAGGCACTATGCCACATAGTTTAATAAAATAAATGCAACAGGCATGGTGAACAGTAAAGCAGAGGGGGAAAGAGAGGGAAAATTATACAGTTACAGAAAAATAATGTAGTTACAGTAATAATATATTTCAGTAACTCTCAGTTTGTATGGTCTCAATTCACAATCAGAAAGAATGGAAGAATAGATTGAAAAGAACCCAAAAGTACACTGTATATAAGAAACACATCTAATCCAAAAAGAAATCATGGACTAAAAGTGAAAGGATAGGAAAGAATATTTGATACAATGGTAAGTCAAAAACAAGTAGGAGTAACTATTCTATATTCGGAAAAAGTAAACTTCCAGGCAAAACTAATTATGAGAGGCAAATCAGAAGGCTACATATTGATGAGGAAAGTATTCAATAGGAAAAGTTACTTATAAACATATATACACCAAAAAGTGGTGCACCAAATTTGATAAATACCACTAAACATAAAAGATCAGATAAACATAAACTCTTAGAGTGGGAGAACTCAATATCCCATTGTAACAAATTGACTTCTAGAAAAAAAGAAATATCAGAGTTGAGGAAAATCTTGGAATAAATGAGTTAATAGATATCTACAGAATATTCCACCCACAATAGAGTAGACATTTTTCTCAGCAACACATATATTTCTCACCAAAATGGACCACATACTAATCCATAATGCATGCTTAAGTAAACGCAAAAAAAATCAAAATTATCCCATGCATGTTATTAAATCATAGAGCAATGAAACTAGCAATCAAAGACAAAAGAAAACACAAAAGCTATGCAGTGGGATGGAAACTAAACTATGCCATCTTGAATATTCAGTGGGTCACAGAAGAAATCAAGGATGAAATTAGTTCCTAGAGCTAAGCAATGCCAGCACAACACATCAGAATCTACCGGGCACAATGAAAATTGTTTGAAGTGGGAAGTTTAAAACGGTGTGTGCCCATGTCAAAAACAGAGAAAACCCAAATGAATAGCCTAATGATGCACCTCAAGATCCTAGAAACAAAGACAATCTAAATCCAAAGCTCTTGCAAGGTAAGAAATTTCAAAGATCAGAGTAGAAATTAATGAAATTGACTTTGAAAAATACAAAGAATCAGTTGAAGAACTGATTCTTCAAGTGAATAACTCTTAGAGAAGCCTACCAATAAAAGACAAGACCCAAATCAATGCAATTAAAATTACTAAAATTGGGAGTTGAGGATTTAGGTCAGTGGCACCACACCTGCCTTGCAAGTGAAAGGTCCTGAGTTCAATCTCTGGTACCGCAAAAGTGGGGGGGGTAATAAAGGTGAAAGCATGATGTTCATCACCAAAATCCAGATGAGTAGTAACAACATCAAGTAGGCTTCATACTCCAAAAAAGTGGAGAATTCAGGGCCAGAGGGTTAGCTCAGTGGTTCCAGAGTCTGCCTTGCAACCCCATGGTCCTGAGTTCGATTCCTGGTAACCACGTACAATGCTGGGTGTGGTGACTCACGCCCGCCAGCAATCAATACCACATACCACAGTGCCGGGCGTGGTGGCTCACACCTGTTATCCCAGCACTCAGGAGGCAGAGGCAGGAGGATTGCTGTGTTCGAGGCTTGCCTGGGCTACATAGTGAGCTCAGAGCCAGCCTGGACTACAAAGTGAAACCCTGTCTCAAAAAAAAAAAAACGTGGAGAATTCAGAAGAAATGTATAAATTTCTAGATATATATAAAGTACTTAAACTGACCCGAGAAATATATAAAGACAATGAATAATCCAAAAACAGACAATGAAACTGAAACTAATTAAAAAGAAAAACTTGCCAAGAAAAGCCAAGAATCTGATGCATTCAGCACTGAATTCTACAATGGTTTTAAGGAAGATTTAATGCTAATACTTCTCGAACTCTTTAATTGAAATGCAAAAGGAAGAGCTACTCCCAGTGTCATTTGTGAAAGGGAACCTACCACGATTTCAAACAAGACAACTGAAAAGGAGAACTACAGGCCAATGTCTTAATGAACATAGATACAAAAATGCTCAATAAGATACTGGCAAACACAATAAGACAAACCATCAAAAAGGTCATATATCAAGATCAAGTTTGCTTCATCTCAGAGATGAAAGGATGATATAAGAGGTGCCAGTCAATAATGTAATGGTTCACATAAATGGAAGCACAAATAAAAATTACATGTTTATCTCAATAGACATATTAAAATCTCTGACAAAAATCCAACATAAATTCATAATAAAACCCTGAAAAAATTAGGTAGAAAATTTCCTTTTATCACCCTAATAAAAGCCTTTTATGACAAACCTACTACCAATATTATATTAATTGGGTAAAAGCTGACAGCTTTCCCTCTAAAATATGGAACAAGATAAGGATGTCCAGTAATGCTACTTATGTTAAAAATCATATTCAAATCAGGCTAGGGTAAGAAAAGATTATGTATAGGAAAGAAAAAATCAAATTATCATTACTGGGGCCAGGGATTTAATTCAGTGACACCGCACCTGCCTTGCAAGCTCAAGGTTATGGGTTCAATTCCCGGTACCACAAAAAAAAAAAAAAAAAAGAATTGTCCTTGTCTATAGATGACATACTCCTCTAGATAAAACACCCAAGAAATTCCACCAGAAGATTTGTAGAATTAATAATCAAATTCAGTAATGTAGCAGAATACAAAATGATGACAGAAACATCAATAGCATTCCTGTACAATGCACATGAACAAATTAAAAAGCAATTAGGAAAACAAAAGCATTCACAACTTGCATCAAGAACAGCTAAATACTTAGGAATTAACCTAAAGAAGGAAAGGAAGCACCTCTACTGTAAGTCTTACAGCTCCAAATGAGTTCCATTCTGGAGGAATGTTTGTAAGTTGAATTCATTCCTAAGTCTACCAAAGTGAGCCTTATGCACCTTTGACAAATATACAATGTAAAGTATTAAAAAAAAAACAAGCACACATACAAGTACTGTAAATAAAATATTTTTACTTTTAAGCACAGTAAATACACAGTAGTACAACTGTGACAATGTCTGGCAGACAAGTGAGCTACTTCTGCCTGCTTTTTCCCATCTATCAATGTTTGTATGCTAAGTCTATCTGTGAAAGTTTGCAGCGTGAAAGTTTTTAAGTCAGAAACTTACTGTATAAGGACAGCTACAGTACTTTTAAAAAGTGATCAAAGAGCACAACAGAAAATAAAAAGATATTCCTTGTTCCTGGATGGGCAAGACCTATATTGTCATATTAGCCATACTTCCAAAACTGACATACAGACTTAATAAAATCCTAAGTCAAAATATAATCAGCATTTCTCATAGAACTAGAGAAAACAATCCCAAACTTCACATTGAATTAAAACCCTTCTCCATTGCTGTGAGACTGTAAACTAGTACAACCATTATGAAAATCAGTATGGAGAGTCCTCAAAGCTAAAACAAGAGGTTTCATTTGACCTAGTTGTTCTCCTCCTTGGTATCTTCCCCAAAGAATTAAAAGCAGCATACCACTGTGACATATACACATCCATGGTTTAGAAGCACAATTTCTTTTTTTTTTAATTTTTTTTATGAATTGAATTCTTTATTGGTACAATTTATATACATATCAAAATCATGTATAACACTGGGGAATTTGTACCAGTATATGACACAAGTTAATTCTCATTTTTACCCATATCCCTACCCACCCACCCCTCCTCACCCCCTTTATACATGCTCTTTTATTTTCTTTCTGTATCATACTTATTCCTTCCCCTCATCACATTCCCACACCAAGTTTCCTATAGAAATTTTCCACTCTATAAAAGCTGTCATACTTTCTAAAGCTCATTTGCATCTACAGGTGTTCATGCCAGAGAAGATCTGGAAATGGTCTATCTGTGATCTATTGATTTCACTTATTAGTATATCCTCCAGGTGTCTCCATTTGCACCTAAATCTTGTCATTCTTTATGGCAGAGTAATACTCCATTTTATTTTTTAAAAAAACCACATCTTCTTTATCCACTGGATATAGAAGCACAATTTCTAATAGCTAAATCTTGGAAACAGCCTGTATGCCCATAAAAATATGAATGGATAAAGAAAATGTTGTATTTATAGGTGATTGAGTGCTACTCTGACATAAAGAAAGACAAAAGTAGGGCTCAGGATTTAGCTCAGTTGTTCAGGTCCCTGCCTCAGAAGTGAAAGGTCATGAGTTCAATCCCTGGTACCAAAAAAGAAAAAGAAAAAAGAAAGATAAACTTGCATCCTTTGTAGGAAAAAGATACACATCAAGACCATAATCTTAAATAAATCAGACACACAAGTTTAAATACCGCATTGTTTCTCTTGTATGAGAAACTGAAAGAGTGAATAAGGAGCATAACAAAAGATAGATATCGGGGGCCGGAGATTTAGCTCAGTGGTTCCAGCGCCTGCCTAGCAAGCGCAAGGTCCTGAGTTCGATCCCGGTAACCACATAGAATGCTGGGCGTGGTGACTCACGCCCACCAGCCAGCAATACCACATACCACAGTGCCGGGCGTGGTGGCTCACACCTGTAATCCCAGCACTCGGGAGGCAGAGACAGGAGGATTGCTGAGTTCGTGGCAGCTTGCCTGGGCTACATAGTGAGCTCAGGGCCAGCCTGAACTACAAAGTGAGACCCTGTCTCAAAAAAAAAAAAAAAAAAAAAGGATAGATATTGGGAAGTAGGAAGAACATTGTCAAGTGGGAAGGGAAACGAGGAAGAGAACGGGGGGGAAAGGAAAAGGAAGAAGAAGAATACAAAGAAAAAAATGGAAACTAAGTGGGGAGGAGAAGGATTCAAGGGAGGGGAATAGAATGAGTAAAAAAGAATTAATGCATACTATGTGTATGTACAGATTCCCAATGATGAATGTGATCAATATGTATGACAAATATGTACTGATAAAAAATAAAGCTAAAAATTAATTTTTAAAAATTCTTGTCCATATAGAGGAGACAAACAACCTCTAGAATGGAAAAATATTTTATTAGTTATTCCTTGGAAAGAGTACTAACATTTAGACTGTATGAAGAACTAAAGAAATTAGACTCCCCCAAAAACTCAGTCAAAAATGATTAAAGTATAAGTAAATACTTTTTAGAAGTACAAATGGCCAATAAATACATGAAAAAATATTCAACATTTCTGGCCATCAGAAAAGTGAAAACTAAAAGAAAATTTGAGATTCTTACCCCAGAAAGAAGGGTCAAAGAATAGGAAACAGGAAGACAGATAATTTTTGTTTGTTTGTTTTTTTGAGACAGGGTCTTGCTTTGTAGTTCATGCTGACCCTGAACTCACTGTGTAGCCCAGGCAAGCCTCAAACTCAGCAGTCCTCCTGCCTCTGCCTCCCAAGTGCTGGGACTACAGGCCTGAGCCACCATGCCCAGCATTGTGATATGTGGTAATGATTGCTGATTGTGGTATTATTGTATGTGGTTACCAGGGATCAAACCAGGGACCTTGTACTTGCTAGGCAGGTGCTGAAACCACTGAGCTAAATCTCCAGGCCGAGATAGATAATTTTTATCTGGGAAGGTGACCATGTAATGGAGCAGGGAGGGAGGGAAGAGGAAGAGATTGAAAAAAGAATTAAGTGTTATATACATTATATACATGTACTAACTTCAAAATAATGTAATCATTATGTACTCCAAATAAGTAGTGATAAAAGTAAATTTTTTTAAAGGTATATTTGAGAGGACATCAAATATCTGAACATTCTGGAATAAAGTCAAACTGGAATTTCTTGAATTTTCTACAAAAACCCTAACCAACTTGCTTCCATTTCCAACACACTATCTTTGTGAAGCAAAGAGTTGTGCTGCTGTGAACATGGGTGTGCATGTAGCAGAGTTTTCCTTTTTTTCCAGTTTTTATTTTTTATTAGTATATGTTTTATTGGTACGTTTATGAGTACATTCTCTATTAGCACTAATTAGTCTCCCATCCAAGTACTAACCAGGCCCGACCCTGCTTAGCTTCCGAGATCAGACGAGATCGGGCGCGTTCAGGGTGGAATGGCCGTAGACTATTAGCACTAATTAGTACATGTTTAGCAGCACATAATGATAACTTTCCTTCTAGGAGGTTGGTACATATAAAAAAACCTGTTGATTCTTTTTCCCTCCCCCCTTTCCTTCCCATCTTTCCTCTTCCCTCCATCTCTCAATCCTCCATTTTGAAAAAGTTCTATCTCCTTATATTGCATCTTTTATTTTGCTATTTACTTTTATTTTTGGTTTTAATAGAAAAGAAACAATGCCATATTTAAGCTTTTGCATCTCTTCTATTTCACTTAAAATTGTGATATCAAGGTGCATTCATTTTGTTTCATAAAGGACACATTTGTCCTTCTTCATAGTATAATAGTACCCCATTGGTATGAATACTACATATTCTTTATCCATTCATGTTCTAATATGCATATGAGCAGCTGCACAGAATTAGATATTATGAGTTGTGCTGCTGGGAACATGGGTGTGCATGTATCAGTTTGATATGTCTAACTTTTTGGGAAGATATCTAGAAGAGGAATAACTAAGAAATGAAATTTCTAGCCTTAGTTTTTTTTAATAAATCATCATACTGGCTCTATTGTTTACTTTCCCATCAACAATATAGAAGGACTCCTTTTTCCTTGGAACCTCTCCAGTATTTTTTATTTTTTTATTTCTTGATAATAACTCATCTTTTTAATTAGTAATATGAAATTTCACTAATGTTTTAATTTGCATTTCTCTAACAGTAAGAGATGTTAAACACCATTTGTTGGCCACTTGTACTTCTTCTGAGAAGTATCTATCCATTTTATTTGCCAATTTTTTTTTTTTTTCCTTTTGAGGCAGGGTCTCGCTTTGTAGTTCAGGCTGGCTCTGAGCTCACTAGGTAGCCCAGGCAAGCCTTGAACTCAATCCTCCTGTCTCTGCCTCCCAAGTGCTGGGATTACAGGTGTGAGCCACCACGCCGGTGCTGTGGTATGTGGTGCTGATTGCTGGTTGATTGCTGGTGGGCGTGAGTCTCCACGCCCAGCATTGTATGTGGTTACCAGGGATTGAACTCAGGACCTTGCGTTTGCGAGGCAGGCGCCGGAACCACTGAGCTAACCCTCTGGCCCTATTTGTCAATTTTTTACTGGGTCTTTTGAGTGGTCTATTTTTAATTCTTATATATTGTAGGTTAAGTGCCATACCCCTTAGCTATGCCACTGTGCCTTATAACTTCCAAATATCAAGTGAAACCTCTGTAAACTGTAAGTGCAGGGAATTAGGTTTCAGTGTTAAGAAGTGTAACTAAAAGAACTGGGTACCAGAGAAGTGGCGATCATTGCTGTGACCTGACCGCATGGTTCAAAAAGCCTTTGGAAGTGGTGTGGAAAGCGTCTATGCTGACAACTATACCACCAATGCTGGAACTGGCTTGTTGAAGGAATTTGGAAAGGTTTATAGAAACAGTCTGAAGAGGCAGCAATAGAATACTGTGAGCCAAGCTTGATGGGAGATTCTGATCAGAGCTCAGATGACCAAAATTCTAATAAAAAAGCTACCAGAAATGTCAAGGATCAGGAGATTTCAAATAGGAACAAGGAATCTGTTGGTAATGGCACACCAGGGCATTGTCTTATTCTCTGTCAATTTGTCTGCATTTTGCTCTTGTGCTAAAACTTTGGGGATGAGTGAGATTAAGAACAGTGGACTAATTAATCCAGTGGAGGAAATTTCAAGGCAGCCAAATGTTCAGTATGTCACATGGCTACTGTTGGGGCTCTTAGCCAGCTCTAACTTGAGACGCAAGAACAGAAGTTAAAGCTGAATGATTTTTAAGCTTTGGGTTTCACAACAAAGGAAGCTTGTGTAGAGTTGGGGCTTCCAAAAGTAGAGCAGAAGAGAACTTCATTGCTAAAAAGATTAGGATTAAAAAGAACTACCAATTTCATAAAAGAATAATAGGAAAGATCACTTGAGGACGTGTGAGGAACCAGTAAGTCCCCTACTTTTGCAAGCTCAGAATCCCAACAGTGAAACAGTACGCTTTGAGAACAGAGCTCCATGCTGAGGAGTGGTGGCCACCCAGAGAATTTGTTCCTTGGGATTCAGTTCATAGCACTCAGCCATCCAGGCACTTAGAGACATCTACATCCATGATAGAGGGAATCCTGACTACTATTCCAACTGGTTGCAGAGCTTGATGTCATCCGCATGGTGTCAGTTTATTTGCATGCAGAATGCAAACGTTGAGGGGTCAGGAAAGTCTAGCAGATTGCAAAGAAGGCCTGGGTGGCCAGGCAGTGTGCCCCTGAGAGAGCAGTTTGCGAAGCTATGCAGATACAACTGAAAGTACAGTGGAGACCCCACGATAATGAGAAAGACAAGAATGAGCAACACCTGAGGAAAGCTCCAAGAAGAGAGAAAAACCAGTGCAAGAGAAGCCATGAAGACTACAGTGACCAGCAATGCCATGGAGGCAAGTCTACTAATGGCCTTTTGAGTTTCCGTTTTGGCACAAATTGCCCCAGGTGCTGGCCATGCAACTTCAGGATTCGATGTTTTCTCTGCTGGGTTTCATTCTTGCTTTGGATCCATTCCTTTTTATCCCCCTATTTCTCCCTTTTAGTTTGGGAATGCTTATCTTTTGGGAGTGTTTAATGTTCTTCTGATTTTTACAAGGCTGACAGCTAAGAGTTTGCCTTAAATGTCAGAGGACTTGAACTTTTCAGAAAATGCTGAAACTCAGGACTTTGGAAATGCTTAGATGGACTAAATGCATTTTTCCTAAAGAGAAATGCCTGAGTTTTGTGGAGGCAGGGTAGAATGTTATGGTTTATATCTAGATACATCCCAAACTTGATACAATCATAGCTGGAACTTTGGGAATGTGATTGGATCAGAGTGGCATAAAACTTATCAGGGCATTAGTCTCCCAATGAGTTTATTGCTAAATTCGATATTAAAAGGTGAGGAAGGCCTTGTTGTAGAGCAGTCACTAGGGGTATGGCCTGGAAGGGTACATTTCTCTCCCTCCTCCTTCATTCTCTCTCTCCTTTCTGACTGCCATGCTGTAAGGAAGCCTCCTCTACCACACCCTGTACCCATGCCGCCCTACCTTGGAGATAGTCAGCTCTGACTGAAGTCTCTACAAACTGTGAGCCAAAATCAACCTTTCCTCATTTAAAATGTGGGTGTTGGGTATTGTGTCTCAGTGACAAGTAATAAAGACAGTAAGTGTGCATGAAAAACATGGAGAACATTTAAATTTTGAAATTTTAATACAGCAAAAGACACATTGCCATTATTCTTGCTTGAAATTCTCTCATGGGTTCAGACACACATCCCATCATTAGCGCTACTTTTTATGAATTTTTTGTGGCACTAGAGATCAAACTTGGGCCCTTGTTCTTCCAGGGTAGGTGCAGTACCACTTGAGCTAAATCCATGGCCCATTATTACTACTTGTGTGTGTGTGTGTGCGTGTGTGTGTGTGTGTGGTACCAGGGTTTGAACTTGGGCCCTTGTGTGTCCAAGGTTGGCATGGTACCAGTTGAGCTAAATCCCCAGTCCCAATTACTACTTTTTGAAGTAGTCTGGAAGTCCTCTTTCATGTCTATTTGTGATGTCATCTTTATGTCTAGATGGGAAGAACTCCCAAGATTGGAGATTAGAAAAGTCAGCATTGTTAAAATTACCATGTTACCAACAGTGATGAGCTGAGGCTTGATGTTGCATCCAGCAGGGGTTGATGTGTGGGATTTAGAGGTCCCCTGTAATGGCCTTTCTCTTCTCTTTCGGTCCTTGCCCTCACTCTGGCAAAGACTGAAAAAGTGAGACCCTTGACAGAAATCAGAGGTGTCAAGACTGATGTGGTACAAAGAGAGTTCATCTTAAGTGTAGCAAATGCAGAGGAAGCAGAAGAAAACCTAGTTTAACAGCAGGGTGGTATTAACAGTTTGGGATGCCCAGTGGGTTTGAGGTGTACTTCATACTTACTGGGGTAAACTAATTTTTTTTCTTAGTTTTTTGAGACAGGGTCTCACTTTGTAGTTCAGGCTGGCCCTGAACTCACTATGCAGCTCAGGCTAGCCTCAAACTCACAGCAATCCTCCTGCCTCTGCCTCCTGAGTTCTGGAATTACAGGTGTGAGCCTCCACATCCAGCAAAACTGATTTCTAAAATGAGTTTCACTAGCCAAATCAGGGTCTTAGCCTTTGTTTCTGGAAAGAGAATGAAATCATTTGAAGATTTTTTAAGCATTCGGTAAATGTGAGTAGCATTTTCATAGGGATACAGAAGGGTACATTTTTCAAGCACATGGTACAGGATTTTATACAGCCACAGATAAGCATGTGATGATTCACCAGTGTCAGTCATCTGGGCTTTTGTCTAGGCCATCTATTCTGTCCCATACACTCAGGACAGATTAGAAATAGTTGCCATTTTTTTACAATCCCAATAATTCATGCTTGATGAACTTCACTGTTTCTGGGGGACTTTATTTATCTCTGCATAGAACTGCGTTCGTTGCTCACAGAGTAATCAGCCTAGAAGGCCTCTTAACGTCTTTGGGCAGGTTCCATGCACGTGGTCGACATGTTTCCACAAGCCTTGTTCACAACAGCTGTCTTAGTTACCATGAGATTGTAACTGACAAATAACATCTTGTTCCTCTGTTACTTGGTCAGTTTCTCTATTTAGCCCCAAATTCCAAAACCAATGATGCTGGTGGTTGCAGAGGCACTGAACGTGTCCATGAACCGTACAGCTGTTGTTTTGTTTTGAGCTGTGCTATATTCATCATTGCTTCTTGCTATGCTAACTCCATGTCTTCTTGGGTGAGCATTAGCTTAATTTTATTCCCTTTTTCAGAAATATCCAGCCACTGGTACATAGAGATAGCACCTTTGGTCCCCAGGAGTTTTCTCAACACAAGCCCAAAACCCAGTCCTGTGTTGTTTTGACATGATAAATGTACTGAGTTAGCAAACACTTGGCATGACTCTTCTCAAAACAATTGGGGGTTTAATACTATTTGGTGACCTATTATAAATGTTTCCTCCTCTGCTGTGTCTTTAAAATCCTTTATAACTAGACATATTACTTTATCCCTTTCCCTGACAGTTCATTTTATTACTGACTCCAAGGAGGTTCAGCATTCTGTCACATTCTGACACCTGTTGGGTAGAGGTCACTGAGGACATTCACACACGCTATCTTGCCTGTTATGTAGACTAGGATAAATGTAATACATGGTTTGAACCAAGGAAAGACCACCATGCCTAAAAAAGAATGACATTAGTATCCATTCAATATGAAGAACTGAAGTTCTTTGACATGGTTCTCTTGCAAGGATTCAACAATTTCTGCAAGTACTTTGTGTCCAATATCTCTCAGTTCAGTGAATCTGATTACTGGAAGCTTTTAACCAATTCATACCTTTCTAGTTTACAAGACTCTTATGTAGACATGGTTCTCAGCCCCAGACCCCTTACCATTCAGGCCCTCACCTTCCTAACTATGATCTGGGTTCTCTGCCTCTGACACTCTGGTTCACTATTTGCCCTCTGCCTCCTGAAAATGAGTGGGAGATGCTCCCACAATGCACTCTGTGCTCTACATTCTCTTTGGCACAGCATGAATGAAACTTGCTCCTTGGGTACCACAGAGACTCGGTCTGGGAGCTGGGCTGCTGTGCTCCTGCCGGCTGTTTCAGGGGTTAGAGTGGCTATTCTTGCCTCATTATTTGCTTTAGATTAGGTTTTCCCCACTCAAAATGCTATTGGCTGTGGGTTGTCATAGGTAGCCTATGAGGATTGAACTATAATTGGTTTTTGGTCTTGTTTTGTTTTGCTATGTTTTGTTTTAAATAGAGTCTTTCTGTATGGTGTAGACTGGTTTTGAATTGAGTATTGAGCCCACACTAACCTCGAGCTGGTGAAAATTCTCCTGCCTCAGCCTCCGGAGTGTAGGTTCATAGGAGTTTGCCACTATTCCTGACTGAGGTATAATCAACCAAGTTTCTTCAGGGTTTTAATCATGAAAGAAGGTTGAATTTGTTGAAGGCTTTTTCTGTAAATTTAGATGATCACAAGATATTTATCCTTGGTTCTAGTAATGTGGTATATTATGTTTACTGATTTATGTACTTATGTGTTAAACTATGCTTTCATCCCTGAAGTGAATCAGCTTGATCATGGTGTATACTATGTTTAATATATTGTGGAATTCTCCTTGGAAGAATCTTATGGAGAATTTTTATACCTGTAATTATCAAGGGCATCGGTATATAGCTTTCATTTTGGTGTATCTTTGTCTGGTTTTAGTGTCAGAGTGATGCTGGCTTCACTCTGAATGAAATAAATTTAGAATTGCTCCTTCCTTCTGTGTTTAATGCTATAGTTGAAGAGAAATGGTATTATTTCTTCTTTAATGGCCTGGTAAATTTCAACAGTAAACCCATTTGGTCATTTGCTTTTCTTTCTTGGGAGATTTTTTAGATTACTCCGTCTACCTTATTGCATGCTATTGGCTAAGGTTTTTATATCCTCTTGGTCCAATTTTGGTAGAATATACATGTTTATAAATTTATCTGTTTCTTCTAGATTCCCCCAAATTTCTTAAAACATAGTTTTCCTCATAGTTCCCAATGATACTCTGGATTTCGGGGCTGTCTGTTTTACCCTCCTCCCTTGTTTCATGTCTAATTGTGTTGATTGGGGTTTTCTCTTTCTTTTGGTTAGTTTGACTCAAGATTTGCCAGTCTTGCTTATCTTTTTTGAAGAACCAACTCTTTGTTACATTAATCCCACACATTGTTCTACTGGCTTCTATTTCTTTCTTTTCTTTTTCCTTTTTTTAAAGTTTTTTGAGGCAAGGTCTGACTTTGTAGTTCAGACTTAAACTCACTATGTTGCCAAGACTGGCCTCAAACCTGAGGCAATTCTTCTGCCTTGCCTCTGCCTCCAGGTGCTGGGATTAATGCATGTGCTGCCATGCCCAGCTTGCCTCTATTTCATTCATTTCAACTCATATATTTATTTTTTTCTTTCTATTGTATTTGACCTTGGTTGGTTCTTTCTTCCTCACACTTGGAGATGCATTATTTGGTTATTTATTTAAACTCTTCGTGAGTTTCTGAGTAGGCATTCATAGATATAAACCTTCTCTCTTGGAACCGCCATTTCTGTGTCCTACGGATTCTGTATGTTGTGTTTTCTTTTTCATTTGATTCTAGGAATTTCTAAATCTCTCTCTCTTAATTTATTCAATGATTCCCTGATTGTTCAAAAGTGAATTATTCACTATTTTTCCACTAGAAGAAGGGAAAGCACTGATCTTGAAGCAGATAAATAATAACATTTACTACATGAGGTCAAATAGAGTGAGCTCTCTAGCATAATTAAAAAGGCAAAAGAGAACAGCTGCAGCTAACAGGCTGTAAACAAAATGTTTGACTGCAAGTTTTCCAGTTACACCTCTATAAGTCACACTGACAGGAGCCTACAATGGGTGCTCTGGGTCCTTGCAGTCTTGTTGGATCAATTGGAAGGATAAGTTTGATCCTGGAGACCTTTATCTCTGGGGAAAATTCTGCTTCCAGTCATCCCCATCAGAAACCAGGCAGACGGTGAGTAGCACCTTGCCCTTTCATTGGGGACCCTCATCACAGCCTGGAGATGTCCTGGCTTTCCGCAGGTGTAGCAAGCAGAGGAACAACTTTCAGAACCCTCAGAACCCTGTTGGTCTCACCCGGAGGGCAGCCACTGCTACTGCTGCCTTTCTGTGATCTGGGTTCTCTTTGTCCTTGGCCTTCTCCCAGGCCCCGCTAATAAAAGACCTCTGTGGCTATCTTATCTAAGGCAGTAAAGAGCTGTCAGGACCAAATACCTTCTGTAACTTTCTCCTTGTGCCTGGGGCCAATTAGTTTATAAATTTATCATTCAAGGGTAAATTCACCACCTGTTCCTTCAATGAGTTTGGAGACAGAATGGTATATTTAGTTAAAACCTCTTGGAGTCTCTGTAAAAAGCTGAGGGATTCTCTTCACAGCCAAGATCATTGGCTGATAACTTGGAATAATTGAGGGTTTGAGAGCATTTTCTCTGCAATTTCTCAAGAATACAAGACTGGAAGTGTTTCCAACTCCTCTCATCACCGTCATTATTTGGGTCCCAATCAGAGTCTTCTCTAGAGACTCAGATAAGATTTTTCTCCTGGCCATAGTTCCTCAAGCCTCTTTTAATGAATAAAATATGTAATTTATCTCTAAAGACTTATGCCATCTGTAAGGCCACTTGTTTTCTGGTAGGGAAGGTGTCTAACTTAAAAGAAGGATAATATCCTTTCAAGCTAGACCAAAAGATTGAGCTAAGCTTTAAGGTGTCCCTGTGTACTGATCAGATCATCAAGCAAGTTTCCTAAACTCTGTTTGATCTATATTAAGTCTACCAAGGGAAGGAACACATGGACTGGAAGATGCCAGATTTTCCCCTGCCCACTTCGTGAAGGGGTAGAACTCCTCATTTGGAAGCCGATTTTCTTTTAGGAGGCATCAGGGTTTCTGGATGAGGTGAACAAGAAGGTTCAGAAAAGACTGCCTGAAACTCAGCAGTTCCTTGAGGGCCCACAACTAACATGAGATCCTGCCTGCATTTTTGGCAACATTTGGAGTAGTCTCTTAAAACAAAAAGTGCCTGAACATAGAGAACGTATGACTATTTTTCCTCTTTCTTTTAGGACTGGTCTAACTGGAGGATGACTTCATAATTAACACTTTCTCCTGGCAACCATTTCACACATTTCCCAGGTTGTAACCAGGCCATGCATAAGTGCAGAAAAAAGATTAGACAAGTTTCTTTAAGGTCTGAGGGTCAAAGGAGTCCCAGTGTTTTCATCTGCATTCCAGGGGAGCGTGGGAAGGGTACCTCATATTTTTCATTCTGAAAATCAAGGGAAGAAAAAGCATCCCTGTCATACTCTTCCTTTGACATTCAAGTTGGGGTGTCCCTTAACTTTGGTCCCTCCAGGACCAGCAGTGACCAGGGGAGTTGCTCAAGGCAGTGGTGGGGGACTGGAATGTCTGTTCTGACCAGTACCCATGCACCTCCTTTCCTTGCATGCTCGTGGCTCGTAGTAACTACTGGGTTTTCCTTTTTCAGTCCTCAGCACAGCCCTGAGTAGAGATCCCAGTCGCTGGGCTGGCAGTATACTTCACAGAGAAATTATGGCAAGAGACAGACAATCCTCAGGAGACCAGATGCCATGTCTATTAACTCCCTTAATACCTATTTTTTTTCCTGAAACTGTCATCAACTTGTAAGGATCTTTGAATTTGCTTTCTGTTCTGTGAATGAAATCAATCTGTGTGGTAGTGGCTCCAACTAAAAAAATAAATAAATAAAACAATACAGACTGCTACTACACCAAGAACAGAAAGACGCTTGAGATTAAAAGATTTCTCAGGGTGGATCTCTGGTATTTAGTAAAATAAGTGTCCAAAAAATGAAAAAGAAAAGAAAACATGGCAGAAGAAAGTCAGAGTGAAAAGAGCATAGCAGTGAAATACTGCTCTGATCAATCGTTGTGGTGTGTTAAAAGAAAAATTTGCGCCGGGTGTGATGGCTCATGCCTGTAATCCCAGCACTCGGGAGGCAGAGACAGAAGGATTGCTGAGTTCGAGGCTTGCCTGGGCTGCATAGTGAGGTCAGGGCCAGCCTACAAAGCGAGACCCTGTCTCAAAAAAAAAAGTAAAAGAAAAATTTGCCTAAGGGCCATCAGAAGACCAGTAGCATCAAGAACTAAAATTACTCCCTCACTATTGGAGAATCAGAAAGGCAACTGAGACAGAGAACATACTCCCATGTAGTAGGGAAGGGAATCAGGCTAGACCGCCCAGTGAAACCAGCACCAGAAAGTTCTAATCACTTTCTTCAGTTGGTAGACATTTTTGTGTTTTTTTTGATGTCTGTTGTTTCCTAAATAGACGCCACTAACAGGAAAAGGACAGAAGAGACATAAAGCTACTAACTGCTAAAAGTTGGAAAGCACACATCCTTTCTAGCTCTTAAATGAAATCTTCCACTAATGAGAATATATTACAAGAGAAAAAAAACAATAAAACTCTCCATTGGGTTCTTATCCCCTATTAATCTTGGGTCTTGGTGGAGTCTGCAAAATAGGAAACAGTTAATTCTGCACAAACCAAGCTTCAGTTTCACAAAGTTGATCTTACTTGGTTTCACCCGAGGTCCCCACCTTTGAGTCATTCCTCACGTGGATAGATTTCCTTTCTCATGGCACTCTATGTGACTTCCCCCCAGATGAGACTGAATTCTTTTCCTTCCTTCTTGCCCTTGTCTGGACTCAGGGATCCCTAACTACGATTTCCAGGAGACCCTATAGTTAACTCATTCCTTGTTAAAGTAGTCCAGTCCTTCCCTAGCCAGAGATTGCAAGCTCGGTATCTCCATGTCTGCAGCCACCTGTATGACCACTCCAGTCTCTCCCCGATGTGGGTCCTTACTAACGTCACTTACCAACCTAATATGAAACAATAAGCCCATTCTAACTCTTAAACAAAAAGTCCCTAATTGACTGCCCCATTAATGATTGATCAAAAAACTCAAACAGGACACGTGGTTCAAATCCTTCAGTCCTGTATTGCTAACTTCTCTGTATATGAGAATTCAACAAATCCCATGCATAGCCCTGTAACCACTGATCTTCCAAGCCCCTGTCTGCATGCCGCATAATCTTTCCTCCAGTCCACCACTAGCACGTCTACACGCCTATCAGTGTAACTGTATGTTACTGTTACTGGCCCCAGCTGGCCGTGCCAATTACCAGGCTACTCAGGATCCCCCACTCATTCAGCCCATCTTCTTTTCTGGCCATCTCAAGGTTGCATCAATGTCACTGCTCAATAAACAGGTCTCTGTACTGGCTGCCGTTTCTCGTGCATGATAATACATCCACAGACCCCAGGCACCAATCTCCCACTAGCTCAGATGACCTCCTCTTATTTACCTCGAACTACTCTACACAATGGTGGCTAATAGATACCAAAAGACTCTTTTTCCTATAGGAAGACAGAACAATAAACATGAGCGACATCCCCAGTTTAAGGCCTTTCCCATCTCTTATGGGAGCTGCCCTATCAGGTACTTTGGGCATCTGTGAGAGAGAAAAACCAGAAACTCTTACCTCTCTTTAATATCCATAACCAATTCTGATCTCCTAGCCAAGGCATTTATTTTCCCCTTGTGGGACATCTACTTACTTATGCTTCCCTCACTAACTGAGCCAGCACCTGGACACTGACCTACCCCAAAACAGACATTACCTCAGGAAATTAGAACCTTACTGTTGTTATTACAGTCCAGATCTGACAACCCTGAGCCCTACAACTAATACCTTTACTTGTTGGCCTGGGTGTCATCATTGCCACAGGGACAGAGATAACAAGTTTAGCCACCTCCCTGCCCTACTATCCTGTCCCAAAATCTCTCTGATAGTCTCCAAGAAAAGACTGAATTCATTCTTGCTCTACAGTTCCAGATAGACTCTTTGGTGGCAGTTACCCCCTAGAATTACAGGGGACTAGATCTCACAGAAAGGAAAAGTGGCTTATATACCTTTCTAGGAGAATGTTGCCTTTATACCAACTGATCAGGCAAGTACAAAACACAGAAAAAAAAAGTTTAACTGAAAAGGCTTCAGAAAGTAATGCCTTGCCGGCTCTTGGACCAATATTTGGGTCTGGACCATACATTTTCTTCCATTAACTGGATCTCTTGTCTCTATTCTTCTCCTTTTCCTCTTTGGGCCATGCCTTTTCAGGGTTTTTTCCCCACAATCTTGACAAAGTCAAGTTCAGGCTATTACCAATCAGTCACTGCAACAAATGCCAGTTTAGTCACCCCCCCCGTACCATCCCCCTCCTCAAGAATTCTCTCCCAATTAAGTTGTCTGCACCACCCACACGTCACATATAAAGAAGCCATGAGAAACAGTGCCTATGTCCTCAGCTCTCCCTTGCTTTAAAGATGTGCATGACATGCCCAAAAGATAAGACTTTCCCTGGCAAACATAACAGGAAGCCACGAAGAAAACAAAGGCACCACATCCCACCTCCAAAGTTCCAGGAGAAGCAATTATATCTGCACTGCCCATTCTAAGAACTGTGACCACATTTTCTCCATCCTCCAAATTCCTCAAGGCGGCAATCCCCCTCTGCTTTAAAGTCTTTCTCTCCTCACTGAGGGCCGCTCTCTCTTCAGACTCAGCTCTCTCGCACTCAAGTGAATCAACAGCCTCTCTGCTCTCACAAAGCCTCCCTGGCTGGTGTCTCTCTTTGCTGCACCTTTAACACACTGGCAATTCCAATTTGTGTACAAATGGAAGAGAATTGAAAATGCAGAAAATTTTTCAGAGAAAAAAACTATAGGAATATTTACAGAGGAGTGTTCATAATTTAAAAAATAAAAAAGACTAAAATGCCTATGCTCGATGAATAAATAAACATGATCTAGTATATATATGTACATACATATGAACATATATATAAAGATTATATATGTATATATACATATATTACACATATACGTATATATACTGAACATTATTCAGTATATATATATTGCTGAACGTTATTCAGCAATTAAAGAAACGAATATATAAGATGAATGAACCTTGAAAATACTATGCTAAGTGAAAAAGCCATATACAGGAGGCCACATATTATTTGCTACCATTTGTGTTAAATCCCCAGTATAAGCAAATTCATAGAGATATAAACAGATATATAAACAGATATAAACAGTAGCTACTCTTACTAGGGCTGAAGTGAGGAAGGAAAGGAGAGTGAATGCCCAGTGGATATGGGGTTCTTATTTGGGAGATGAAAATAATGTGGAATTAGATAGTGGTCATGGTTGCACAACATTGTGAATATAGCAAAATCAGTTGTGTATAGGAAAATGGTAAATTTCCTGTTAGGTGAATTTCCTTTCAGTTAAAGATGTTAAAAGTATAAATTGACTTCATCCACGTGTAAGACAGCTTTTCAGTAAAAAGACACTAATGTTGAGAACAAGATAACCAATCAAGAAAAGAGCAAATGATATAAATGGATCTCATGTAGGAAGTATAAATAGCCCATAACAGTACCAAAAGAAAGTGAAACTCACAAGTAAACAGAAAAATGCAAGTTGTATCAATGAGATAGTAATCTAGCTCAGTAGATTTGCAAAGTGGAAAAAGACTGAAAATATCAAGGGTAGCTAAGTGTTCAAAAAAGGAGTCTTCTCATGACTGCCAAAAGTAGTTTAAAGTGCACTCAGTATTTGAGAGGCTGTGGTGGAGATATCCATGAGCATGAGCAACAGCGAGATCCTTTCTCAAAATAAAAAGGGCTAGAGATGTAACACAGTGCAAAAACCCTGGGTTAAATCTATAGTACTCAAAGAAAATTGCAGGCATTGTGGACAGCAATTCGGTAATAAAGTATTACAGTTTTTATACATACACACCCTGGGCTCAGCAATTCTACTTCTCTATCTTTACACAAAAGAAAAAAGCATGCAGGTCCATAAGGAAGTAAGTACAGTTGCAGTACTGTATGTAAATTAAAAAAGAATGGATTGTAGGAAAATAAATTATGATAGAGCCATACATCAAAATGCCACGTAAATAGTACAATATATAATGTCAAATTGTAACAAATGGCACAGAGGGCTGAGACTACTAGAGCAGACTAGTGAAAGCAAAGAGGTACAGACTTTACGCAGCTGAGTGGAGGTGGACTGATGGCAAGAAAGAGGTCCCCATCCCCCAACAAAGAAAAGGCGGGAAGCTTTATAGGGCATTGGAAGAGAGGTCTGGAACACACACGTGCTGCAGCGGATATTTGTGATCGCGGTCCGTGCGGCGATCAGGGCAGGTGTCTGGATACACTTGGCTTTGAAAAGATGCTGTACTTTGTAGTTGTTATCTCTGTTGGGAACATCGTGTCCTGTGTTCTGTGTCTGAGATAGCGAGGCTTTTATCAGGTTGGAGACAACACTTGTAATGGCAGCCTGTTTGGGGCTGTGTGTGTGTGTGTGTGTGTGTGTGTGTGTTTAATCTTGTCAAACTGTAGCTAGGAATTAAAGAGCATATTCATTAATCATTTCATGACCAGGTTAATCCTGACAAATACGGAAAGATGTATGAATCAAAAATTTCAGTTTCAGGACACTTTTTTTTTTTTGCTTTTGAGACAGGGTCTCGCTTTGTAGTTCAGGCTGGCCCTGAGCTCACTATGGTGCCCAGGCAAGCCGCCGCGAACTCAGCAATCCTCCTGCCTCTGCCTCCCGAGTGCTGGGATGACAGGCGTGAGCCACCATGTCCGGCATTGTGGTATGCGGTGTTGATTGCTGGTGGGTGTGTCTCCACGCCCAGCATTATATGTGGTAACCGGGGATCGAACTCAGGACCTTACGCTTGCGAGGCAGGCGCCAGAACCACTGAGCTAACCCTCCGGCCCTCAGGACACTTTTTATTGATGTAAAATCTAAATGAAAGTACCCAATTACATTTTTTTCCTTCAGAAAATATATGAATGTGTATAAATGCAGATGAAAACATCAGGGAGGTAAAAAATTCCAGATGCTGCCACCTTATCTGGAGCAGCAGCAAGGAAAATACCCCAATGTGGCGCAGGTTAGAGCACATTATTAACATCACTGAGGTCCTTAAACCCCAATAAACTACGGGTAACATGGCTAGTCTTCCTAAAGATTCCCTGGTTTTAGCACCACAGTTTTCATGGAGCTCCAACAGCTAATAATTGAACAGCTTAAATTTCCCTATGTTCCCCTGAACTGCCACCATGAACTGTGGCTGTCTGTATCTGTGTGGTATTTACCCTGAGTGTGGTAGACTTGAATTTAAACTGACCAGTAGCATTAAATTGGATCAATTAATAGGCTTTGGTTGAAGGCATGCACAGATCAAGACACGCCCACCAACAGATTTGCCTATGGACCAATCACAGGCTGGAAGCCACTGTGTCAGTACCACTCCTCTCATGCTTCTCTAGTTGTTCTAGATAGTTCCCTTTTCTTGTGTGCTGATCCCTCTGTGCTGTGTAGCACAGGCTGTGTTCAAATAAAGGCTTGTTCCAGGGGCCCTATAAATCTTCCAATGATTTATTTTTTAGGTAGTATGAGCTTTGGTCTTGTAAATCTACTCAGGATTCTTGTCTTGCATGAGTATAAACAAAACAGGCAATTTTTGAAAAGAACTATAACCAATGGGAACTGTTGGCCCTGAAGAGCTCCGGTGACCAGCATCCAGTGAAGATCAGGTGCAGCATGAGCACCTATTAGAGTCCACTGGCAGCATCTGAAACAAGTGGGTGCTGATCAGCAGTGGGCATTAGTGGCAGAGACAGACAACAGCAGTGTTGACTGATGGTATCCGGTATCGACTGGAGTTGACCAGAAGCATCAGGGAACAGGGCTGTATCACTAAAGTTTGAGAGCTATTAGTGCTCAAAGTTTGCAGCTTCTATTAGAGGTACTCTTTGCCAAAACATGATTTCTATCTGAACTCAGAAAAAGAACTCTCAACTCTCAATTTATGAAAAAATAAGATATTTCCATGACAAAGAGCACCTCAAAAAATTTGTGACCTAGATGTGTAAATACTGTATCTTTTCTCTGGTATGAGAAAATGAAGATATAAATGAGTTCTAAGATTAGGATAGATATTATGAAATAGAAAACAGTCAAAGGGAAAAGGAGGGTAGGGGTAAGTAAAGAAGGGAAATAAAACATTTGATGATTTAAAAAAGGATACAAAGCTTATGCATATAGGGGTGGGGGTTGTAGGGTGGGCAGGTTAATAGGAAAAATTAGAATTAAGTCATGTCATGTATTAGTGCAAGTTCTCAATGTCAATTATGATCATGATGTGTATATAAAATGTACCGAGGGCCCGAGGGTTAGCTCAATGGTTCTGGAGTTTGCCTAGCAAGCGCAAGGTCCTGAGTTCGATCCCGATTAACCACATACAATGCTGGGCGTGGAGACTCAACGCCCACCAGCAATCAATACCACAGTGCTGGGCGTGGTGGCTCACGCCTGTAATCCCAGCACTCGGGAGGCAGAGGCAGGAGGATTGCTGAGTTCGAGGCTTGCCTAGGCTACATAGTGAGCTCAGAGCCAGCCTGAACTACAAAGCGAGACCCTGTCTCAAAAAAAAAAAAGTACCGATAAAATCAATTTTTTAAAAAATTCATGAGCCCTAGGATCCCCTACCACTTTTCTACAGCTCCAGCTTTCTGTCTTCTGGATCAGTGCATCACATCCCTATGCTCCACCTCCTAGTCAGCCATACTGAAGGGGTGTCCAAGGGGAGAATGAAGACAACCATTGTACCTTTCATGGTGTGCTAGAAATGTGATTGTTTAAGGACCATAGCTGACCCAAGAAGGACAACCCAGGAAGTAACCATCTTCTAAAGTTTCCAAATATTAAGAAGAAAGAGACTTGCAACAAACATTGCTCAGAAAGCAGGCAAGGGATTAAACCAATAGCATCAGAAATGACAAAAGAATGGAAATGGGAAAAAAAATTTTAAAACACAGATACAAAGTTCACCACCACAGGAAATCCAGGGCAATGGAAACTGAGCAAACTGAAGCTCAATCACCAGGACTCTCTGAGACAGTAACAAAAGAAGATCTAGAGAAACAGAAATCAAAATAATCTCTGAGACAAAAACAGAGATACTGTCCATAGTGAAAGATATGGTTAAAGAAGAGAACAGGAACATGCTAGAATCTCAGATTACAAAAGCAATGGAATCTGTTAAACAGCTTCAAACACAATTCCGGAAGATTAAAACCTCCAACAAAAGTTTGAAAAACAGGATGAATAAATGTGAGAACTGAAGTTCAGACCTAGAAGATAGGGTTGTAGCCAATGAATAGGAAAGCAGCAATTTATGGAAAATGGTGAGGGACCATGAGAAATGAATCCAAGAACTAGACAATACAAAAAAGAATAACATAAGACTGTTTGAACACCTAGCCAACCTTATCAAACAAAGGAAGGAAAAGACTTAAATCCATGCTATTAGGAATGAAAAAGGAGAAACCATCACCGATCCAATGGAAGCCCAGAGGATAATAAACACATACTTTGAAAATTTGCATTCCAATAAGATGGAAAATATAGAAGAAATGGAAAGATTCCTAGACACATATGAACTTCCAAAGCTGAATGAAGAGGATATATAAATGTTAAATACCTCAATATCAATTTGTGAAATTGAACATGTAATAAAAAAACCTACTGACAGGGCCGGAGGGTTAGCTCAGAGGTTCCGGTGCCTGCCTCGCAAGCGCAAGGTCCTGAGTTCAATCCCCCATGACCACATACAATGTTGGGCATGGAGACTCATGCCCACCAGCAATCATACCACATACCACAATGCTGGGCGTGGTGGCTCACACCTGTAATCCCAGCACTCGGGAGGCAGAGACAGGAGGATTGCTGAGTTCAAGGCTACATAGTAAGCTCAGAGCCAGCCTGAACTACAAAGCGAGATCCTGTCTCAAAAAAAAAAAAAATCTACTGACAAAGAAAAGCCCTGGTCCTGATGGCTTTACCACTGAACTCTACAAAACTTTCAAAAAGAGTTAATACCACTACTTCTCAAACTCCTTAATGAAACTGAAAGGGAAGCAGTACTTCCAAATTCATTCCTTGAAGCAACCTAAACTTTGATTCCAAAAGGAGAAAAAGGCCCAACCTAAAAAGAGAAGTACAGGCCAATTTCCCCAATGAACATTGATGCAAAAATCTTCAACAAGATACTAGCAAACAGAATACAGAGAATTATCAAGAAGACCATACACCCTGACCAAGTTGGATTCATCCCAGGGATGCAAGGATGGTTCAACATATGTAAATCAATAAACATAATACACTATATTAACAGATTCAAGGGAAAAAATCATGGTTTTTTTCAATATCTCAATAGATGCAGAGAAAGCATTTGATAAGATCCAACACCAATTCATGATCAAAACCCTACAGAAACTCAGAATAGATGGACTATATCTCAACCTAATAAAGGCTATTCATGAGAAACCAGCAGCCAGCATCATCCTAAATGGTCAAAAATTGAAACCTTTCACACTAAGATCAGGAATAAGACAAGGATGTCTACTATCACCACTCCTGTTCAATATAGTGCTAGAAACATTAGCCACAGCAAATAGACAATCAAAAGAAATAAAAGGAATAAAGATAGGAAAAGAAGAAGTTAAACTGTCATTATTTTCAGATGAAATGATACTCTATCTAGAAAATCCTAAAAACTCCACCAAATAACGGCTAGATTTAATCCCCAAATTTAGTAGCATAGCTGGATACAAGGTCAATGCTCAAAAATCAATCACATTTTTATACACAAATAATAGATTGATAGAGAATGAAATTGTGGACTCAGTCCCTTTTACAATAGCATCCAGAAAAATGAAATATTTAGGAGTCAGTCTAACAAAGGAGGTAAAAGAGCTCTACTCCCAAAACTACAACACTCTGAAAAAGGAGATTGAAGAGGATATCAGAAGATTGAAAGACATCCCTTGTTCCTAGGTAGGAAGAACCAACATCGTCAAAATGGCTTTACTCCCACAACTTCTATATAGAGTCAGTGTAACCCCAATTGAAATCCCAGCAGCATATTTCACAGATCTAGAGAAATCATCCAAAAATTCATCTGGAACCACAAGAGACCTAGAATAGCAAAAGCAATTCTAGGAAACAAGGACATGGCAGGGGGTATCTTTCCCTAACTTGAAACTTTTCTACAAAGCCACTATGATAAAAACAGCATGGTACTGGCAAAGAAACAGATCTGAGGATCAATGGAATAGAATAAAAGATCTAGAAACAATGCCACATACACTAAGCCATCTCATCTTTGACAAAGGAGCCAAATATCCTCAATGGAGGAGAGCTAGCCTCTTTAACAAATGGTGCTGGAAAAACTGAGTTTCAACCCACCAAAGACTGAAGCTAGATCTGTCTCTTTCACCATATACTAAACTAAAGTCAAAGTGGATGAGAGACCTAAATATTAAAAGAGAGACACTAAACCTGTTGCAAAACAGGTTAGGTAAAACTCTTGGAGACATTGGCTTAGGGAAAGACTTTATGAACAAAATCTCTATATCATGAGAACTATCAGAATAAAATCAACAAATGGGACCTCTATTAGAAAAGCTTCTGCACAGCAAAAGAAACCATCAGCAGAGCAAAAAGGCAACCAATAATACGAGGAAAAAAATCTTTACCAGCAATTCCTCAGACAAAGGGCTACTGTCTAGAATATATAAAGAGCTTTATATTTCAGGCCCCCCAAATTTAAAGACCCAGTTCAAAACTGGGCATCTGGAATGAACAGACAATTTTGAGAGGAAGAAGTAAAAGCAGCTAAGAAGTACATGAAAAAATACTCAATATCACTGGCCATTCGAGAGATGCAGATGAAAACAACTCTGAGATTTCATCTTACTCCACAAAGAATGGCTGTTATCATGAAATCAACCAACAACAAATGCTAGTGGGGCTGTGGGGAGACAAGAACTCTTCTCCACTGTTGGTGGGAATGTAGACTGTTGCAAGCACTACAGAGATCAGTGTGGAAATTCCTCAAAAAACTAGAATTACAGGTCCACTTTGACCCTGCTATTCCCCTGCAGGGGCTATACACAAAAGAGTTACAAGGTTCCTATCACAGTGACATATGTGCACCCATGTTTATAGCAGCTGTTTGTGATAGCTAAATCTTGGGAATAACGCAAATGCCCACCAACATTAGACTAGATAAAGAAGATGTGGGTTTTTAAAAAATAAAATGGAGTATTAACTCTGCCATAAAGAATGATGAGATTGAATCATTTGTACTCAAATGAACATACCTTAAGGACATACTCATAAGTGAAATAAATAGGTCACAGATGTGCAATATTGAATATTTTCTCTGATATGAAAAACTGAAGCTATAAATATATTCTAGAATGCATGATTGATATTGTGAAATAGTAAATATTCAAAGGGTAATGAGGCTTAGGGGTAAATAATGAAGAAAGGAAAAATTAATGGTAAAAAAGGAAACAATGCTTATGTATATAGGGGTGGGGGAGGTGTGGGTAGGGGAGGGGGAAAAATGAGAATTAAGCTGTGTTATATACTGGTACAAATCCTCAATGTGGAGCATAATTGTGATGTGTATATAATATACCAGTAAAATATAAAATAAAAAAGATTGATTGGAGCCACTGAGGAAGCAGGAGACAGTGCAAAGTAATAAAAAATCTGTTCACAGTTACAGTGGTAAAAAACTTCTTGAGTAAAGGAAAGTAACTTGACATATAGATAAGTGAGGTATATAAAGATTCCAAGTGGCAATGATACAAAAAATCTGCACTAGGCATATAATTATCAAGACTCCAGTTATGCAACAGAAGAATGAACTATGGAAAAAAGGTAGAGAAAAGAAGAAAAGACCACATACAAAGGAAAGCCCATTAGGATCACAGCAGACTTTTCAACACAAAAGCTCAGGCAAGCAGAGCCTGAAGTGAAGTGTTTCAAGCCTGGCAGGAAAACAAGCTTTAACCTAGATTAATGTATCCTGCAAAGCTATCTTTCAAAATTGATGGAGAAATGAGATACTTCCATGACAAAGAACTGAAAAACATCATAAATACAAAATTGGAAATCCAAAACATTCTAAATAATATCTTAGAAAAAGAAAATGAATGTCACAAACCCACAAGAACCAGCAGAGTGAGCCCATTGGATAAGGGAATAAACTGAATGCAGGGCCAGAGATTTAGCTCAGTGGTTCCAGCACCTGCCTCACAAGTGCAAGGTCCTGAGTTCGATCCTGGTAACCACATACAATGCTAGGTGTGTTGACTCACGCCCACCAGCAATCGACACACCATACCACAGTGCCAGGTGTGGTGGCTCACACCTGTAATCCCAACACTTGGGAGGCAGAAACAGGAGGATTGCTGAATTCCAGGCTTGCCTGGGCTACATAGTGAACTCAGGGCCAGCCTGAACTACAAAGCAAGACCCTGTCTCAAAAAAAAAAAAAAAAGTAATATTTTCTGTAGGGGCCAGAGGGTTAGCTCAGTGGTTCTGGTGCCTGCCTTGCAAGCGCAAAGTCCTGAGTTCGATCCCCGGTAACCGCATACAATGCTGGGCGTGGTGACTCATGCCCACAATCAATACCGCACACCTCAGTGCCAGGCATGGTGGCTCATGCCTGTAATTCTAGCACTCAGGAGGCAGAAACAGGAGGATTGCTGAGTTCGAGGCTTGCCTGGGCTACATAGTGAACTCAGAGCCAGCCTGAACTACAAAGCGAGACCCTGTCTCAAAAGAAAAAAAAAAAAAAAGAATGGAAAAGGGGAGAAATAAAGAATAAAAGAGCCAAGAACAGGAAAACATTATGACAGGTACAAATCAGTCCATATCAGTCATAACCATTAATGTTAATGGCCTCAATGTGACAATTAAAAGACACAGACTTGCCTGGTGTGGTGGCTCACGCCTGTCATCTCAGCACTCGGGAGGCAGAGACAGGAGGATTGCTGAGTTCCAGGCTTGCCTGGGCTACATAGTGAGCTCAGAGCCAGCCTAAACTACAAAGTGAGACCCTGTCTCAAAAAAAAAAAAAAAAAAAGAGTAAAAGACACAGACTGGCAGAATGGATTGAGAAGCAAGATCCTACAACATAACTGTATACAAGAAATTCACCTAATTCAGAAAGAAATCCAAAGACTGAAAGTGAAAGGATGGAAAACAATTCTCCATGGGATGGAAAACCACAAAAAAGCAGGAGTGGCCATCCTATTCAGAGACAAAGTATATTTCAGAACAAAACTGATTAAGAGAGACAAAGAAGAACACTACATCCTCATACAGGGAATAAGCCAAGAGGAAGAGATGACATTCAAAAATACTTATGCACCAAATTCTAGTGCACCCAACTATATAAAACAAATATTAACAGACATGAAAATTCTGATAAGCACTAATACAATATTAGAAGGGGACTCCAATACTCCATTGTCACAAATAGATTGGCCAATCAATAAGGAAATACTTGAACTGAAACAAACTTTTGAATAAATGGATGTTTACAGAGTGTTTCTCCCCACAAAGTGAGAATACACATTCTTCTCAGCTGCTCACAGATCATTTTCAAAAATAGACCATATGCTGGTTCATAGGGCATGTTTAAGTAATGCAAAGAAACAGAAGTTATCCCTGGTATACTGTCAGACCACAGTGCCTTGAAATAGGAGCTGAATAGCAAGAGAAATTTCAAGATCCTCCAAACACATGGAAACTGAACTACACTCTCCTGAGCAATGAATGGGTCACAGAACAAATTAAAGAAGATATTAAACAATTTTTACAGTTAAATAACAATCCCAGTACAACATACAGGAATTTATGGAACACAATGAAAGCAGTTCTATGAGGGAAATGTGTAGCACTGAATGTCTACACCAGGAAAACAGCAAGCTCAAATAAATAATCTAATGCTGAACCTCAAGCTACTAGAAAAAGAGAAGCATGACAAACCCAAAGATTGTACTAGAGAGGAAATTATAAGGATCAGAGCAGAAATTAATGCAATGGAAACTTAGAGAATGATACAAAAAAATCAATGAATCTGGGATGGAGATTTAGCTCAATGGTTCTGGCACCTGCCTCGCAAGTGCAAGGTCCTGAGTTCGATCCCCGGTAACCACATACAATGCTGGGCGTGGTGACTCACGCCCACCAGCAATCAATACCACAAACCACAGTGCCGGGTCATGGTGGCTCACACCTCTAATCCCAGCACTCAAGAGGCAGAGACAGGAGGATTGCTGAGTTGAAGGCTTGCCTGGGCTACATAATGAGGTCAGGGCCAGCCTGAACTACAAAATGAGACTCTGTCTCAAAAAAAAATCAGTGAGGGCCGGAGGGTTAGCTCAGTGGTTCCAGCGCCTGCCTTGCAAGCGCAAGGTCCTGAGTTCGATCCCCGGTAACCACATACAATGCTGGGCGTGGAGACACGCCCACCAACAATCAACACCGCATACCACAATGCCAAATGTGGTGGCTCACACCTGTAATCCCAGCACTTGGGAGGCAGAGACAGGAGGATAGCTGAGTTCGCGGCGGCTTGCCTGGGCACCATAGTGAGCTCAGGGCCAGCCTGAACTACAACGTGAGACCCTGTCTCAAAAAGCAAAAAAAAAAAAAAAATCAGTGAATCAGAGGTGATTCTTGGAAAGGATAAACAAAGTTGACACACCCTTAGCCAATGTTATCAAACAGGAAAGAAAAGACTCAAATTCATGCTGTTAAGAATGAAAAGGGGGAAATCACCACAGATCCAGCAGAAATTCAGAGGAAATTAAACATCTACTTTGATAATTTATACTCTAATAAGATGGAAAACGTAGAAGAAAAGTAGATTCCTAAGCACATATGAACTCCCAAAGCTGAATGAAGAAGATATAAAAATGTTAAACATCCCAGCCGGGTGTGGTGGCTCATGCCTGTAATCCCAGCACTCGGGAGGCAGAGGCAGGAGGATTGCTGAGTTTGAGGCTTGCCTGGGCTACATAGTGAGCTCAACACCAGCCTGAACTACAAAGCGAGACCCTGTCTAAAAAAAAAAAAAAGTTAAACATCCCAATATCAATCTGTAAAATTGAAAAGGTAATAAAAAAAACCTAATGACAAAGAAAAGTCCTGGTCCTGATAGCTTTACTGCTGAATTCTACAAAACTTTCAAAGAAGAGTTAACACTACTGCTTCTCAAACTCTTTAATAAAATTGAAAGGGAAGCAGTACTCCCAAATTCATTCCTGGAATCAATAATTACCTTGATTCCAAAAGAAGAGAAAGACCCAACCAAAAAAGAAAAGCACAGGCCAATCTCCCTAATGAACATTGATGCAAAAATCCTCAAAAAGATATTGGCAAACAGAATACAGAGAGTCAAGAAAATCATACACCCTGACCAGAATGGATTCATCCCAGGGATGCAAGGATGGGTCAACATATGTAAATCAATAAATGCAATTAATAGATTCAAGGGAAAAAAAACCCATATGGTCATCTCAATAGATGCAGAAAAAGTATTTGACAAAATCCAACACCTCTTCATGCTCAAAACTCTACAGAAAATCAGAATAGATTTACTTTATCTCAAGTTAATAGAAGCTACTTATGAGAAACAAACAGCGAGCAACATCCTAAATGGTCAAAACCTGAAACCTTTCATGATAAAATCGGGAACAAGACAAAGATGTCTACTAACACCACTCCTGTTCAATATAGTGCTAGAAACATTAGCCATAGCAATTAGACAAAAAGAAGAAATAAAAGGAATAATGATAGGAAAGGAAAAAGTTAAACTGTCATTATTGGCTGTTGATGTGATATTCTATCTAGAGGATCCTAAAAACTCCACCAAACAACTCCTAGACTTAACCACCGAATTTAGTAGCATAGCTGGATACAAGGTCAATGCTCAAAAACCAATAGCGTTTTTACACACAAATAATAAATTTATTGAGAGAGAAACTGGGTAGTCAGTTCCTTTCACAGTAGCACCCAAAAAATGAAATATCTAGTAACTAATCTAACAAAGGAGGTGAAAGATCTCAACTCTGAAAACTATAACACTCTGAAAAAGGAGATTGAAGGGGATATCAGAAAATGGAAAAATGTCTCTTGTTCACAGGTAGAAAGAACCAACATCATCAAAATGGCTATACACCCACAACTACTATATAGATTCAATGCTGAAATCCCAACAGCATATTTTACAGATCTTGGGAAAATAATCCAAAATTCATCTGGAACCAAAAGAGACCTAGAAGAGCAAAGACAATTCTAGGAAACATGGACATGGCAAGAGTATCACAATCCCCAATTTGAAACTATAATACAAAGCTACTGTGATTAAAATGGCATGGTACTGGCAAAGAAACAGACCTGAGGATCAGCAAAACAGATTAGAAGATCCAGAAACAACTTCAGATACATTAAGCCACCTCATCTTTGACAAAGGAGCCAGACATCCTCAATGAAGGAAAGACAGCCTCTTTAACAAATGGTGCTAGAAAAACTGGGCTTTATTCTGCCAAAGAATGAACCTGATCTATCTCTTGTGCTGTGTACTAAGCTAAAATCAAAGTGGATGAGAGTCCTAAATGTTAAAACAAACAATAAGCCTGCTGCAGAACAGGTTAGGTAATACTCTTAGAGATGTTGGCTTAGGGAAAGACTTTGTGAACAAAACTTCTATAGCACAAGAACTAGCAGAAGAAATCAACAAATGGGATCTCGTCTTATTAAAAAGCTTCTGCACAGCAAAAGAAACCACCAGCAGCGAAAAAAAACAACAACATGGAAAAAATCTTTACCAGCTGTTCCTCAGATAAAGGGCTACTCTCTAGAATATGTAAAGAGCTTAAAAAAAAAAAACAGACCCCCCAAATTTAAAGACCCAATTCAAAAATGGGCATCTGAAATGAACAGATACTTTTCAGAGGAAGACGTAAAAGTAATTCACAAGTATATGAAGAAATACTCAATGTCACTGGTCACTCAAGAGATGCAGATGAAAACAACACCAAGACTTCATCTCACTTCCAAAAGAATAGCTGCTATTTCAAAATTAGCCAGGAACAAATGCTGCTGAGGTTGTGGAGAAAAAGGAACCCTTCTCCACTGTTGGGTAAAATGTAGTCTGGTACAACCACTATGGAGATCAGTATGGAGAGTCCTCAGAAAACTAGGATCAGAGGTTCCATTTGACCCTGCTATTCCCCTGCTGGGGATATACACAAAAGAATTACAGGATTCATATCATAGAAACTCATGTGTACCCATGTTTATAGCAACCAGTTCATGTTAGCTAAATCTTGGAAACAACCCAAATGCCCATCAACTCTAGACTGGATATAGAAGATGTGGGTTTTTCAAAATAAAATAGAGTATTACTCTGCCATAAAAATGCTAATTTGAGTCATTTATATTCAAATGAATGTACCTTAAGGACATACTCATAAGTGAAATAAATAGACCACAGATATGTAAATATCCTATCTTTTCTCTGTCATGAGAAACTGAAGCTGTAAATGAGTTCTAGAATGCATGATAGACATGTGAAATAGTAAATATTCAAAGGGAAATGGGGTTTTGGGAGTAAGTAATGAGGGGAAAGAAAAGATTTATGGTTAAAAAAGGAAACAAAGCTTGTCATATAGGGACCGGGGGTTGTAGGGTGGGTAGGGAAAGGGGAAAAATGAGAATTAGGTCATGTCATATACTGGTACAAGTTCTCAATGTTGAGCATAATTGTGATGTGTATATATAATGTACCAATAAAGAATCAAATTTTTTAAAATGGTGCTGGAAAAATTGAGTTTCAGCCTGCCAAAGACTAAAGCTAGATATATGTCTAGCTTATAAATATCTAAAGCTAGATATATGTCTACATTAGATACCCAAATATTAAAACAGGAACTACCCCTGCTGCAAAACAGGTTAGGTAAACTTTTGGAGACATTGGCTTAGAGAAAGACTTTATGAACAAAACCTTGGCAGCATGGAAACTAGCAGAAAAAAATAACAACTGGGATCTCGTCTTATTAAAAAGCTTCTGCACAGCAAGAGAAACCACCAGCAGAGTGAAAAGGCAACAAACATTATGGGAAAAAAATTTAGCAGCTGTTTCTCAGACAAAGGGCTACTATCTAGAGTATATAAAGTGCTTAAAAAATCAATCCCCCCAAATTTAAAGACCTAATTCAAAAAAGGACATCTGAAATGCACAGACACTTTTCAAAGGAAGAAATAAAAACAACAAAGAAACACATGAAGAAATGTTCAACATCGCTGGTCATTAGAGAGATGCAGATGAAAATAACACTGAGATTCCATGTCACTCCACAAAGAACGGCTGTTATCATGAAAACAACCAACAACAAATGCTGGTTAGGGTGTGGGGAGAAAGGAACCCTTTTCCATTGTTGGTGGGAATGTAGAATGTTACAACCATGGTGGAGACCAGTATGGAGATTCCTCAGAAAACTAGGATTAAAAGTTTCAATTGACCCCATTATTCCCCTGTTAGGTATATACATGAAAGAATTAAGATTCGTAAACAGCAACATATGTGTATCCATGTTTATTGCAGCTCAGTTTGTGATAGCCAAATCTCGGAAACAACCCAAATGCCCATCAACTTGAGACTGGATAAAGAATATGTGATTTTTTTAAATAAAATTGAGTACTATTCTGCCATAAAAAGATAAATTTGAGTCCTTAATACTCAAATAGATGTACTTTGAGGACACAAGCATAAGAAACATAAATAAGACATATGTGTAAATGCCATATCTTTTCTCTGGTATGAGGAACTGAGGGTGTAAATGAGTTCTAAAATGCATGATAGGTATTGTGAAATAGTAAGAAAATATTCAAACAAAACCAGTGGTATACTGTATACAAAACCCCTTTTATTCCAAAAAGAAATTGATTGACTAAAAATTGAAGGCTGGAAAACAATATTCTGGGCATTAAGAACCCCAAAACAATGTAGACCTCAAGCCAAAATCAATCAGAAGAGGCAAAGAAAGTTACTACTTATTAGTTAAGGAAGTCCACAGAAGAGTCCACAGAAGAGATAACAATTATAGACATATCTACACCAACCAACAGTATAATCCATATCATAAAACACTACTGTACTTAAAAGATCAATAAATATCAACATTATTATAATGGGGGATCTCAGTAGCTCTCATTTAGTGATCTAGTTCATCATGGATAGATGAATTAGACAAAATATCACCAGAGAGAGAACTCAGGTCACAGACCCCAGGCGTCATTCCTAGCATGGAGGACTGCGGTCTGCCGGCCTCCCCTCCACCCCGGAGCTGCACTGTGAGGATACAGGCTGAAGAGGAGCCTGGAGCCATTTGCTGCATCTCTCCACACCAGAGCCACACTGAGAGACCAGGCAAGATAAAAAACAAGGGAATCTAGCCTCTGTTTTGCCATCTACTCCTGGATCCCTCTATTCACCTCTTGTCCCCACACCCTCTCCTATCTTCCTGTCAGAACCAATACCCAGAAGTAAAAGACTCTTAGGCTGCCCTAACTCTTCTCCTATACCATTATAAGAAGGTGTGCAAAGTCTCCAGCGGTCTTACAGCATACAGTTGGTACTGTTTTATATATGCTCTTTTATCCTCTGTTACGCACTGGCATATATGAGGTTCTCAAGTCTAGGGGATCTTTCTAAATCTGCTAAGCCTATTTCATTCTCCTTCTGTCTCCCTACCTGCATGATTCCCCAGTGACCTTTTATTCCCAAAGGGTTCTGGAGGTACATTTATGATCTACATGTTGTATACACATTGCTAATTAATTCTAAATTTTGGCATATGGACATAGAGGTAATTCATGAGCTCAAAGTCTTCAGAATAGAAATTAACAAAACTTTTCATTTTATTTACTGTGTTTAATACTGATATTGGCACTGTTTGTATTATGGTCACAAAGATGATGTCGTTGTTCTGTTCAATTACTTCCCATGATGTGTCAGAAATGAGAACTCTCAAGGGCCATTACAGATTCAAGGAGGACAACCAGGAAAGGTGCCACTTCCAAAGGGCCCCAGATAATAGAAAGAAAGAGACCTGCAACAAACATTGCCCTGTCATCAGGCAAAGAATTAAACAAATAGCATTAGTAACAACAAAAGAGTAGAAATGAGAAAATATACAAAAAAAAAAAAACAGACACAAAGATCATCACTGCAGGGAAATTCAGAGAAAAGGGAAATAGGGCAAACTGAAACTCAAACACCAGGACTCTTTGAGATGGTAACTGAAGCAGATCTAGTAAAATGGAAATCAGAACTCATCTCTGAGGTCAAAACAGAGATACTGTCCACAGTAAAAGACATCATTAAAGAAGAGATCAGTGAGATGGTAGAATCCAAGATAGCAGAAGCAATGGAACCTTTTAAACAGCTTCAAGCAGAGTTCCAGGTGATGATGAAGGAGAAAAAAGCTTGCGCAGCAGGATGAAAGAAGCAGAGAACCGAATCTCAGACCTAGAGGACAGCATAGCAGCCAGCGAGCAGGAAAGGTATAATCTATGGAAAAGAGCAAGGGAGCATGAGAAATCAATCCAACAGCTTCTAGATGACTCAAAGAAAAATAATATAAGACTGGTTGGAGTTACTGAGGAAGCAGGAGACAGTATAAAAGACATAAAAAAAAAACTGTTGTCAGAGATAACGGCAGAAAACTTCACAGGAAAAGAAATGGACATGCAGATAAAAGAGGCCTATAGGACTCCAAAATGCCATGACATAAAAATATCTATACCTAGACATATAATTATCAAGGTTCCAGATACACAACAAAAGAATGAAATACTGAAATTAGTGAGAGAAAAGAAGAAAACCACCTACAAAGGGAACCCCGTTAGGATCACAGCAGACTTTTCAACACAAACACTCAATGCAAGGAGAGCATGGAGGGAAGTATTTCAAGCATTGCAGGAAAACAACCTCCAACCTAGACTGTTGTATCCTGCAAAACTATCTTTCAGAATAGACAGGGAAATAAGATACTTCCATGATAAAGAACACCTGAAAAACTTCAC
>PVIC010008657.1:0-47553 GCA_004025085.1 Thryonomys swinderianus
GTATATCTTTTAATCAGTCTATTATAAAGTATGCAGAATAATTTATCTTTCTTATATGAGAAAATGAGCCATAACTGAGGCACCATGTTAAACCATATCAGTTACCTAGCTGAAGTTTTTCCGAGATAACAGTGGAAATAAGCATGTTGGTTAACACAGTAGAGGACAAAATCTGTGTTTGAAACCCTCCACATACATATATTTGTTGCAGGCATATTAAGGAAAATACTTGTTCATGTATATCTGAAGTGCTGGAATGGAGAAGTATGTGCATTAGTGGTTAAATAGTTACTAGTCATGTGATCCTTATTTATAATACCTGACATAGAAGTAAATTGCCTTTGTTTAGTGCACTGATAAATATGTAAAATCTTATCCTGATTTCAGTCTTCTTTCTTCTAAAACAGATGTTCTTTACCTTTTGGAGGCCACCAAGCCCTTTAGGAGCTGAAGAAAGACAAACCTCCAGTAGAAGGTACACAGCCTCTGAGATGGTTCCAGTGCTCCAGCTGATTGATGACTCTTGTTCTACAGCATTTAAATCCAGAGATAGCTCCTTACCCAAATTCACATATTTACATTAATAGCATATAATGTGATTAAGTCTCTTAGCCTTCATTTTGGCTGTGACTTTCACATTTAACCTGTGATCTTCAAGGTATCCAGTTTCTTTATTAGCTAGCACAGTCAACTTGGTTCTCCAGGTATGAGATACTTGAATGGCTCTAAGACAATTGGCAGATGATCTTCAGATTCAATTTAATCAAGTATCAGGCACAATTTTGAGACAAGCTCTGGCTATGAACTCACTATATTACTCAGGCTTTGCCTCCAACTCAAAGCAACCCTCCTACCTCAGCCTCCCAAGAGCTGGGGTTGTAAGTATGCACCATCATGCCCGACCCTAAATTTAGAAGAAAAAAAAATGAATTCAGGGCCAGAGATTTAGCTGAGTGGTTCCAGCATCTGCCTAGCAAGTGCAAGGTCCCTGGTTCAATTCCCGCTAACCACATACAACAACAATACCAGGCATGGTGAGTCACACCCACCAGCAATCAGTACCACACACCACAGTGCCGGGTATGGTGGCTCAAACCTGTAATCCCAGCACTTGGGAGGCAGGAAGATTGCTGAGTCCGAGGCTTGTCTGGGCTACATAGAGAGCTCAGGGCCAGCCTGAACTACAAAGTGAGACCCTGTCTCAAAAAAATAAAATAAAACAAAACAGAATTCAGCATTTTTCTAAATTACTCAGACAAAGTCATTATTTGGGGGGGCACTTGAGATTGAACTCAGGACCTTGAGTTTGTGAAGCGTGAGTAGTACCACCAACCTAAATCTCTGACCCATTATATAATTATTTGCTGATGATATAACTAACAGCTTGACTTTCCAAGGTTTCCTTTGGCCTAAGGGTCCTAAGAAATCCAAGAATAACAGCTATGGTTTTCAAAGAAGGTAGGAGCCTTCAACGAATGAAGAGTTATTTCTCATACATTGTATTTCTCTGAGAACAAGAAAAGGTATCGTGGTGTCTAATGTGGTTTGGGGCATGCTCGTGAGAATGGAAAGATCAGTTTTGGGTCAGACTTCGAGGCTGTTGAAAGACAACAATATAGAGAAAAAGTCTGTTCGAAATAAGAAAAAAGGAGAATGAGGAAGGCACCAAATGAAGAATGCAAGAGCTACAGTTGTGAAAACTGATAAACAAGAAACTGATAAAGAAACTGATAAACAAGAAAACTGATAAACAAAATTCTTGCTAGTGAAAAATCACCCAAAGTGGACATCAGAGATTCTGCAGGATGATTTCAGACTGAGCACAGACCACTCAGTTATAATTAGTGGGGAAAGGAGAATTTGCCTCTTTCCTTGATATGTGGGATGCAGGATAAGAATCATTGCAATTATATCCTATTCTATGTTAGTCAGCTTTTTGCTACTATAACAAATACCTGAGATGATCCAGCTACAAAGAGAAGGGGTTATTTGGTTCAAGATGTCAAGTTTCAGTCCATGGTAAGAGGTTCCCTCATCCTGTGCTGAGGCAGCACATCATGGGAGGAGCATGGAATGGAAGAGGATCACTCACCTCTTGTCCAGCAAGTGAGAGAGGACATAATGGGTCCCACAACTCCCTTCAAGGGCACACTTCCAGTGAAGACACCCTGTCTCTTCCAACATTGTTACCCTGAGAAGCAAGCCTCACCACGTGGACCTTTGGGAACACTTAGGATCCAAACTGTAACATTCTCTGTAACTAACTTGGTGGGGCCTCAAAGGTAGAGATACAGAACAGAGGCCATGCACACCTAGCAATCTTTCCAGGTACTCCCAGAAACACTCACTGCCCCAGCTCCTCCCACTCCTGCTAGATCCCCACAGGATAAGCACAAGTATATATGACAGGATAAATCACAAAAGAAGATCCTTGAATTTGTCTAAGAAAAGTCCTAACTAACCTTAGTAAAATACGTTCTTGCATATTTTTCATTATAATGAAAACAGAGTAGGTGGTAGATTTGAAAATGCAGTCAATGTGAAAAAGTCACTTGAAACGCTCACGAAAGAGATGACCAGTTAAGTGCAGTGGTATTGAACAAACAGGTCCTCCTCGTTGGAGAGTCCTGGTTATATTGAAAGGCCAAGGGGAAAGGGCTAGTACAAAGAGACAGGACAATTTTGAAAAAAGGAGACATGAATGAGAATAAAGATCTCTGTTTACAATTGAAGGGAAGGAAGGCTGAGCTGGGGAGGGAGTGGCCTTCTCATGGATAAGCATTTAACTTAACTCAATTTTTTTCTTTTGCAGTTCCAGGAATGGGTCTAGGGCCCCACAGCTAGACAAGTGCTCTATACTACAATGTACCCCAGCCCAGATTTCTAAGAATGAAATGAAAGTGATGCCATGTGTAAGCCTCTAGGATTAACAAAAATATATTAAGGGGAGCATTTCTCTAATGAAAGGAGGAGGAATGGACAGTCATTCTGAAGAGAGAAGAAAGGAGGGAAGGAGGGAGAAAGGAAGAAACCTCAAATCATGCTCAACTGAGTCTATTCTCTTAAGTGACTCCAAATTTCAAAGAAGTTAGCCTAGAAAAGCAATCCTCATCCTCACCAAATGAATATATTGTATTTTACGTTGAAAGTCCATCCACAACACCTCTTTTTATAAAGACTTCTCCCCTCAATAGCTGCCCAGACAAAGACCAGCTAGAGACTGCATCCTGGTCCACTCTCCTACACAGTGCTTGGTAGGGTCTTCTTTGATTTCTATGTCTGAATTGCCAAGTATTTTCACAGAGATGTATTTCCTGGAGATGGGCTTTGTGGCAATTGCTAGCATTTCCTGCTTCTAATCACTCACCACAGCCCTCCACAGCTATCAAGGATGAGGCTGACTATGCAGGGAGGAGGCCCAGGTGTCAGACTGTGAGTCCAGGCAGATTGGTGGAAAGGCGGTTACTTGTAGGGCCCGGCCTTTGGTGAGCCACTGATAGGAGGCCCAAGGCAGAAGTGTGGCCATGGTCTAATCTGCCTTCAGGTGCAACACAGGCCCAACCCATGGGCCAAACTGCTAAGAACTTCCATTCTACCCTTTCCTCTTGTCTGGTCACTCTTTCTTCAGGTCCCTGGTGATAGCATACACATTTTTTAAAAAATAAAACTTTAAATGTTGAATTGACTCCAAGTTATTATACGTCAGCATTAAGGCTAAGAAGGCCTGAAGCCTATCAGGCTTTGTGATGTTGCAGAACAGGACAAAAGAGCTACAGCCTCCTGCCATCTCCCCCGGAGGATTATAATCTGATGTAGGCGTCCTGTTTCAAGATCACTGAACAACTGAGCCATAATCAGAGAACAGCTATGACCTGTGCACCCCAGTGTTTGAGAAGTGATTCAAAGCCTAGAGAAAAGAGACCCTGTGGTTCTCCAAAGATATTTATTTTTTGTTTGTTTGTTTTTAATTTTTGAGACAACTCACTGTGTGGTTCAGACTGGCCCTGAACTCACTATGTAGCCCACACTGGCCTCAAACTCAGCAATCCTCCTGCCTCTGCCTCCCGAGTGCTGGAATTATAGGTGTGAGCCACCACACCTGGCTTTCTCCAAATATATTTGAATAGTTGTCTGTCACTTTGGCAAAGGAAGTATTCTTACTCACTTCAGATGACAGAACTAGGACCAATGAGAGGAAATGACAAGAAAATATGCAGTGTGACTTAAAAAAAAATCCAATGAAGATTTAAAGTTTTTTCATAAAAGACACATCACTATTATACTCCCTCAAACTACTCCCCCACACACTTTGTACACACTTATTCCACCATTCTTACTTTTTTTGAGGCAGAGTCTCACTATGTAGTTCAGGCTGGCCTTGCACTCACTGTGATCCTCCTGCCTCAGCCTCCTGAGTGCTGGGATTACAAGCATGCCCCACCATGCCTGGCTTTCTTCACTATATATTTTGTAATCATACCTCACACAGTGGGTCTAAATAAGACAGAAGCTGGCTGTAGTGGTACACCTTCTCTAATCCTAGCACCCTGGGAGCCTAAGGCAGAAAGATTCCAAGTTTGACAATTCTAGGAAGACCCTGTTTCAAAATAAAATTTTAAAGACCTAGGGATATAGCTCAGTGCTCCCTGAGTTCAGTCTCCAGTAATGCAAAAGTAAAATGGGCCAAAACTCCAGGAGTAGTTCAGCATTCAAAGATGGATCACATTTCAGTTTCAAATTGTACACACAGGTCTTTGAGCCCTGAAGGGACTTTGCTTTGGAAAAGTGACATGGTGGGCTGGGGATTTAGCTCAGTGGTTCTGGCATCTGCCTGGCAAGTGTGAGGTCCCAAGTTTGATCTCCAGTGCCACATACCACAGTGCTGGGCATGGTGGCTCACGCCTGTCATCTCAGCACTCAGGAGGCAGAAGCAGAATTGCTATGAGTTCGAGGCCAGTCTGGGCTACATAGTGAGTTCAGAGCCAGCCTGAACTACAAAGCAAGAACCCTGTCTAAAAAGACAAACAAACAAAAAAAAGATCAAGTTAAAAGAAGAGGCAAGAGGAAGGTACAAAGGAGGAGGAAACCAAGACAGCCAGTTAGCAACCTATTGAAACAACCCAGGCAAGAAACAATGAGAGCATTGCCGGGCATGGTGGCTCACGCCTGTAATCCCAGCACTTGGGAGGCAGAGACAGGAGGATTGCTGAGTTCGAGGCTTGCCTGGGGTACATAGTGAGCTCAGGGCCAACCTGAACTACAAAGCGAGACCCTGTCTCAAAAAAAAAAAAAAAAAGAAAGAAACAATGAGAGCACAAACTAGAGTAGAACCTAAGTGAGAACTGGACAGAATGAGTTAGAGATGGTCCAGTTGTTCTTAGGTGGATACATGGGTTAACCAAATGCAGCATATGCATATAATGGAAGACTATTCAGTCATAAAAGGAGTGAATTCTGACACATGCTGCAACAGGGACAAACCTGGAAGACATGCTACGTGCCATAAGCTAGTCACAAAAAGGACAAATATATATGATCTGAGCTAGGAGGAATACCTATAAGGTAGAATACCTACTCTCATATACTCCACTCCCCAGGATACTCAAATGCAGAGACAAAAGGCAGAATGGTGGTGGCCAGTGGGAGAAGTGAAGGGAGAGCAAAGGGGAATTGATGCTTAATGGGTACAGAAGTTCAGGTGCAGAAGGCGGAGGATACGGTGCTAGTTAAATGACAATACGAATGTGCATGCAATTGAACTATGCACTCAAAAATTACTAAAGTGGTTTGATGTTATGTATGGTTCATCACAACAACAAAAACAAGTTAGGAATTTAAAACAAACAAAAATGTCAGAAATAAATTTGAGAAAGAATTTAAGTATCGGGCCAGGGATTTAGCTTAGTGGTTCTGGTGCTTGCCTAGCAAGCTCAAGGTCCCTGATTCAATCCCTGGTAACCACATACACAATATCAGGCATGGTGATTCACACCCACCAGGAATCAGTACCACATACCACAGTGCCAGGCATGGTGGCTCACACCTGTAATCCGAGCACTCAGGAGGCAGATGCAGGAGGACTGCTGTGTTCGAGACTTGCCTGGGCTCCATAATGAGCTCAGAGCCAGCCTGAACTAAAAGCAAGACCCTATCTAAAAAAAAAAAAAAAAAAAAAAAAAAAAAAAAAAAAAAAAAAAAAAAAAAAAAAAAAAAAAAAAAAAAAAAAAAAAAAAGTTAAAAAAAAAAGAAAGAATTTAAGTATCAATGTAAAAGAAGGGTAAAGGTGTCTAGCTTAGCTGATGAGGTGACCAATGGGGCCACAAGCCAAGAAAGAGAATGTTAGCACAGAAGAGAAACCAGCCAAGAGGAAGAGATTATGACTCAGTCTGAGAAATGTGAAGGCTGAGTGACTTGAACAGTATTCAGTTGGAGATTTCTTAAATAACATTTTTCCTGCATTGTATACAATAAATTTACACTATTCAAAATTTATGATTCAGAGTTTTCACAGATGCCCAAATCCATGATCCATCGCAAACCAAGTTCCAGGCCTTTCTGTCTGCCCAAATTTTCTCATTGTTTACCTTTCGGGCTCTGGCCCCAGATAATGACCAGATAATGCTGTCATTTATAGCCTGCTTTGCATATTCTTGTATTCTGTATAAATAGAAACACACAGTGTTGGGGTTTTTTTTAATCTGACTTGATGAATTCAGCATGACTTTGAGAACCATCCTGGTTGTTCTGAGTATCTGGAGGTTCATTCCTTTTTGTCATAGACTAAGGAATGTCTCGAGGTGTAGCTATGCCAGTGTGCTTGTCCATCCATCTGCTGTTGAGTATTTAGTTTGTTTCTCATTTTCTGTGTTATAGATAAAGCTACAACACTATGAGTGTTGCTGTACAAGTTTTATGTGGACATTCAACATTTCTCTAGGATGTATGCATAGAAATAGAACAAGTAAGTTGAATAATTGTGTGTGTGTGTGTGTGTGTGTGTGTGTGTGTTTGGAAACAGGGTCTCAATTTGTAGTTCAAACTGGTCCTGAACTCACTGTGTAGCACAGGCTGGCCTCTAACTCACAGCAATCCTCCCATCTCTGCCTCCTGAGTGCTGGGATTACAGGCGTGAGCCACTATGCCCTTGTGATATGTGATACCAGGGACTGAACTCAGGATCTTGCACTTACCAGGCAGATGCCAGAATCACTGAGCTAAATCCCTGGCCCAAGACATCAATGCTTTACCAGATGTATTACTACAAATATTTTCCTATCCTATGCCTTTTATTATTTCCTTACCTATTTTTCTAGGGCCTAATTTTTAAATTTTGATAAAAATTAATTTATTAATTTTCTTATTTATGAAAGTTTATTTCTTGTGTCCTGAGGCTCTATTCTACTCTAGGAGTTTTCTAGGTTTTGGCTTTATATTTGGGTCTATCATTCATTCTGATAATTTTTGTATCCAGTACAAAGTAAGGATCAATATTCATTTCTTTTTTCATACAACTATGCAGTTTTAGTGCAACTTCTTGAAAAGACTTCCTTTTCCCTGTTGAATTGTCTTACCACCTCTTTTGAAAATCAATTGACCATATATGTGTGGAACTATTTCTGGAGTCTATTCTCTTCTAAGTGAAGATATCTGGTGGAATGTTTGTTATAGGGAATTCCAGCTACTTTTTTCTGAATATATCAGTGTACCTTTCTCAGAGAAAAAAGCACCTGCCTTCAGGCAAGCCTACCTGCCACCATTAAGTTTGCCCATCAGTCCTTAAATTCATAAACAAAATAGTCATCTCTTATTGGTCCAGTTAGTGGTAGCTGTTGCAATTACCAGCAATAAAGTAAAGAGAAATTTGAAAATCAGATTTGATCAAATGGATAATGACAAAAAAGTGTATGGGGAACCTAATTCTTTTCAACTCTAAAAACATTCATGTATTATTTCTTTGGAAAAAATTACAAGTCAAGGAATTGGAAATACCTAGAAAATGGCTTAAAGTTCTTGGATTTTCTCTGCGTAGACTATAGGAATCCCAACATCAGCAAACTACCTAGCTATTCCTTATTCCTATTCATGTCACCAGAACCACTTTCCAGGGTACCAGAATCTCTGGCATCCTTTCCTTGGCATCAGCACGGTTGTATGGGCCTTCTTTGTCCTTTAGAGTGCAAAAAAAGCCAATGTTTTGCAGGGTTTTTTTGTTATTTGCAAAAACTTTATACATATTGATCCAAGTACCACTGAGATAATGGCTGTCTGGCCTTGAAATGGTTCAAGGAAATCCTCTTATTTCCCTGTGTTTATGTTGGAATCATGGCCTGAAAGACCAAAGTTTATCCAAAATACTAAGTGAAGGGCTGGGGATGTGGCTCAGTGGTATAGCACTTGCACGAGGCCTTGGACTTCCCCCCACCCAGCACCACACACACACACACACACACACACACACACACATGCACATGCACACGCGCACGCACACAGAGAATTTAAAATAAATATGAAGGGCCAGAGATTTAGCTCAGTGGTTGCTAAGTGGTTTGCTAGGAGCCTGCCTAGCAAACTCAAACATCAAACAAGGTCCCTGGTTCAATCCCCCGTAACACATACAACAATACTGGGCGTGATGACTCACGTCCACCAACAATCAGTACCACATACCACAATGCTGGGCATGGTGGCTCACACCTGTAATCCCAACACTCAGGAGGCAGAGACAGGAGGATTGCTGAGTTTGAAGCTTGCCTGGGCTACATAGTGAGCCCAGGCAAGCCCCAGGCTGAACTACAAAGCGAGACCCTGTTTAAAAAAAAAAGAAGGAAAAAAAAAGTGTCACTCAATGGACCAAAGAAATCTTTGAATTCTAATCGAGGTACCTATCCCGGTAAGGTTAACTTCTGTTTTTTGAAAAATAATTTTATGTGCATGTATTTTGTTTTTGCAGTATTAGGAAGCCCTTACACATGCTAGACAAGTATCTACCACTAAACTACACTTCTAACCCCAGTTCTTTATCTTAATGAGAGCTACGCATGCTATTAAGATAAGTACATAGCAACTGCCTATGCTTACTTAAAAACAAGTCAGTCTTAAAACACAGGCTACAAATTCTTTGCCACTTCCACATGCAATGTTTTTGCTGTTGTAACTTAAAATTTCTACCCTCTTTAGCCAGGCGTTGTGCTGCATGCCTGTAATCCCCTCACTCAGGAGGCTGGGGCAGACGGATCATGAGTCTGAGGGCAGCTTGGGGTACATGGTAAGTACAAGACCAGCCTGACCTCCATGCAGAGATCCTAGGTATGCATTTATGTTGATATATATGTACAGGGTAAGTTCAAGACCAGCCTGACCTCCATGCTGAGATCCTAGGTATGAATTTATGTTGATATATATGTATGTATATGTATGTTAGGTATGTGGAGGGTGACATAAGATAGATGACTTGGAAGTTTTTCATACCTGGAAGTCATTGATTGCCCAGAATCACATTAAGCCAGTGAATATATTTCAAGCACTATCTGTTCATTATTTGTTCTCATTACTACTTTGGATCTTTTGGGTTAAAATTTTTTTGTATTTATCACTGTAGCAGTGATTCTAATCCATTTCCTAATGATGCTGCAATAACTATCTGATCATCCAAATTAGAAGATCAAAACAATGCTGCTACGAGTTTGATTTTGCTAGTTTAACAGAGTAATTTCACACTTTGTTGTATCATCATCATCATCATCATCATCATTATTATTATTATTTCAAGTTTAAGAGCAGGATACAGTCAGTGGCATACCTCTTGGATACATTTGGTGCATAAACATAATTTTGTATGGACCACCTGGTATATTTGCATGAGTCCAAAAATGGTTATGCAACAATTCTGTAAATCTTTAAAGACACCGACAAAATGTTTCCCCCTCTGATTTTAAAGCATTTTTTATAAAGAGAATTTAATTAGAAAAAAATATTTATTTTTGACTAAGTGCAGTCCCTTCCATTCAGCCAATAATTTGTTTGGAAATAATTCACAGCTCCGAGAACTATTAAGAGTATAATTTTTCCCTTTAATTAGTAGCTTAGATTTTTTTTAAAAAACCAATGCCAAATGCAATGTGAGCTCAAGTTTTTTAGTTCAGTTCTAAACTTAGAACCCGTGATTTTCAAGTGGGTTCTAAATTTGGCAAAATATCTTCTCCTGCCATAATAGCTGATGGTTTCTCATTCTTAAGGGTTCATTTGTCTCATTTTCTAAGCAAGCAATACTGTTTTTCTTTACTTCTTAATAATTTTTTCCATTTGCCTTTTGTGGAATACCAAATATGATGTAAACTCTTTTAGTTGACAAAATAGATATAGCAGCTTTTTTGAACAAAAAGAAACTGGGGAATGACAAGGAGGGAAAAACATTTCTCTTGCTTTTTTTCTTACACTGAAAAGACAAATACATACTGTGTGACTAAAGACTGAATTACCCAGAGTTTATATGTAGGTTGACAGAAATCGAGTCAAAACTCAATTATTTTTTGTGCATGAAAACAGTGTCCCGTTCAGTCCCCAGCGAGGCCAGCCTTTACCTCTGCTTTCTGCCAAGGCTTTGATGGCAGCCCGTGCAGAGGAAGACAGCGAGGCAAAGCGCCGAGCAAATGCAGAACTTGGGCAGGTAGCACCCAGGCTGCTGGGCACTGGCCTCGGAGGAAGCCAGTTGGTAGCACATGCATGGGAGGTTCAAAAGAGCCACTTCCTTATCCTGTGAGGTGATGGAGGACAGACAGCAGCCCACTCCCCAGAACACACACGCTCATGTCACACTCGCCTACACCTGTCCCCTCCTTTCTGCTCCCTGGCTCATGTCCCTCATTATCTTCTCTCTCTCTCTCTCTCTCTCTCTCTCTCTCTCTCTCTCTCTCTCTCTCTCTCTCTCTCTCTCTTTCTCTCGTCTACTGGGATGTTTTCCTTAAAATAAAATGACCCACAGAAAAAGGATGGCGCGAAGTACAGGGTAAAATGGGGCTTTTCCTCCCCTCCTGTCGCAAACACTTGGCGTCGGTTCTTCTGCTCACACACACCGCCGCAGCAGCCTCCTTTTCTTCTGAAACTGTGTCATTTGGTGCATTGTACCAACCCAGAGTTTCGAAGCTCAGGTTTGCTGTCTTGTACACGCCCCCGGAGGGCTTTGCAAACAGGCATCCTTATGCTCTGGTCTCCTTGGTCCTCGCCCTGCTCTCTGCTGGGAAGGAAGAGCCATCCAGCCTTCTCCAGCTGCAGGAGGCCTCCAGCACCTAGAGCAGCCTGGCTGGTCCTGTCTGACAGGTTCCCCTGCTGGTTTTTCTCTTGTTTCTGCAGTGCCAAGAAGCAGGAAGAGAATACTTAAGATATTTCCCCCCACACACACAGCCTTCCTGGGCACTGGGATTCTGGCTATGAGAATGGGTGGAGGTGGCAAGATAGGATCCCTAGAGGGGAGTGAGCACCTTCCCATCGGCCACACGGCTTCCACGGGGAGCTGCTCCCGTCCATACGCAGCAAGCGTTGGTCGAATTCCTTTGACCTCAGCCTTCCTAGCATGACTGGGACTGGCAGGAGAGCCAAAATTGAAGAGAACGCAGCAAGTGGGCAGCCCACACACTGCCCCTGAAGCCAGGGCATCCGAGTTCCGGGGAATGGGCGCTCGCGTGGTTTGAATCAGCAGGTCCTCTAGAGCAGCCTCCGTGACACAAAGGGCTATTTTGTGAGAGAACATGGTTGCTCCACCATGCCGGCCACAAACCTTCAAGATAACTACACAACATTCCTGCCTTATCAGAACCATACATTGTTTTTCTAGCATTGTCCCCAACTTCCTATTTTAAGTCTCTATCATCCTTTCCAGCTTTGGTAAAGAGTAATGAAATGCAAAGACCATTATGGTAATAATGAGGAATCGAGGGTTCGAGCTTTGGACTGTCACAAAGTGCCATCTGACACTGGGCAAAGCGCGTGTACTTTCTGGACCCTACTTTTTACCTCCATAGCTCTGTTCTAAACTTCCAAGATTTTCTTTAAACCATTATTTAACAGTATAGTAAAAAGCAAATAGTATTTAAAATGTTAGGGCTGATGGGCTTATCACAAGTGGTACAGCCCTTGCCTAATATGTGCACACTGCTATTTCTAGGCTTTTTGGTCACCCTGCCTGGGCTTCCCATGACCAAATTAACTTCATTATTCCCTCCCCTTTTTGTTCAGCTTTACTGATTTTAGATCTGCTGTCTTTTTTGCTCTGTGTAAATTTTATACGTTTACATAGAAAGTCTCAAAGTGCTCTGCATTACTGTTGTTCTGATCTTGAGAGTGCCCAGGTATGAACAAAGCATGTAGATTGCAGACAGGACAGTGGAGACATGAGCTCCTGACCCACCACTGGTCTAGAGGACCTGCTGACCCAAGCCCATGTGAGCACCCGTTCCCTGGAACTTCCGGCCTATCTCCTGCCTCCTACCAATGGCCCCAGCCAGCTGCTCTGGGCTGCCACTGCATGCTGACTCGCTGCCCGCTGGGGGGTTCTCATGCTCCGCACCTTTTGGGAAGCCTCTCCTGTGCTGCAAATGGGGGTTTGGAGGCCCTTGCCTTCTAAATACTTTGGAAATGTTCACCCCAAATATTTTCTCTTTGCCTCTTGCTTTTTGAACATTTACACAGCTTTATTTTTTTCTGTGTGTGCTAGTGCCAGGGATGGAACCCATATCCCTGAGGATATGAGGCAATGCTCCAATGCTCACAGCCCTGAGTGTGCACAAGGGCCTCTTGTTCGCTTGTGGTACTAACACTGAGCTACATCCCTAACACTTTTAAAAAGTTTTTCTCCTGAGACACGGTCTTGGCAACCTCTAAATTGTCCAGGCTGGACTCATATTTGTGACCCTCCTTGCCTCAACCTCCTAAAGTGAAGAGGGCATGCCTATGCCACCACATCAGGTTTAAAGCCCTTTCATAATAAGAATGAAGGTAATATACAAACACAGACAACTCCCTCCCAGACATCTCCCCTCCCTTCCTTGTGGAAAGGAAACTAGACCTTGGCCTGCTGGACCAGCATCTGCAGACTTGGTCACATCGAGCAGACAGAGAGGAAGAGTCATGTTAACCCCTAGGCCTAAAATAATTTGGAGAAGCTTCTTTTCACTAAAGAAAAAATGTTCTCCAGGTGTGGTGGCACACCCTGTTAATCCTAGCACACAAGAGGCTGAGACAGGAGGATCGCTTTGAGTTCAAAGCCAGCCTGAACTACATAGCAAAAGCTTGTCTCAAAACATCAATAATAACAAAAATAAAAACAAAGGGCCGGAGATTTAGCTCAATGGTTCTGGTGCCTGTCTTACAAGTACAAGGTCCTGAGTTCAATCCTTGTATCCACATACAATGCTGGGCATGGTGACTCACGCCCACCAGCAATCAATACCACATACCACGGTGCCAGGTGTGGTGGTTCACACCTGTAATCCCAGCACTCGGGAAGCAGAGACAGGAGGATTGCTAAATTCAACTCTTGTCTGGGCTCCATAGTGAGCTCAGGGCCAGCCTGAACTACAAAGCGAGACCCTGTCTCAAAGAACAAAAATAAAAAATAAAAACAAAAATCTAACTTTTAGAATTTCTTTTTTGCCCTACCAGTTACATCCATGATCATTCACACCTTAAAAGATACTGTCTCCCATGAATAAATTCTGCTGTCCTTACCTTGCCTGTCTTATTTGTTCCCGAGTTTTATTTATTTTTATTTCTCAAACAATGGAAAGGGAAGATAAAAGAAAGGCAGAGAAGAAAGGAAGAGGAACAGATCCAAATTAGATATAGAAACACTTCTAGTAATTGAAAGTTTTCCCTGCAAGAGTATTGTCAAGCACCCACCAACACTAGCTCCTCACCAGTGCTGACCTGAGGGGCAATGAGCTGTATCTGGTGCACTGTGATGACTGAACTCACTGAGCTGAATGCCAGGCTGATGAGAAAGGCCGCGGCTTCTGCACCTCCCAGGCTGGGTTCTCCCCCAAAAGCAAGGCTGGATGACAGGTCTGAACAGAGGCAAACTGGCAGGCTGGCCTCTCAGCAGCGCTGTAATCTTTTCATCAAGGTGGAGGAGATCTTCTGTCCCTCAGACGACTGCTCTGGCCCAGCCTCTGTCCTTGAATCGGGTAGTTGCTATCTCTGCTAAGGTGAGATTGACATCTTGCTTGCAAAAAATGCCTGTTCTCTGCCTTGAGTCTTCCCCAAACCCTTCAGCTTTAGAGATCAGTAAACTCTTTCTTCCTACTCCTGGATAGAGATAGCATCTGACTGTTGTGTTTAGGGCTTGCAGAGCCCCTAAGGCCACCTTTCTCGGATGTTGGCGGGACTCAGGGAGCATTTCTGAGTGGAACACTCTTTGGCACACTGGCTTCAGCTCCTCAGCCTCCCCTTTCTCCTGCCTGGCATTCTTCTGTGGCTCCAGCAGTTATTTTTCACTGGCATTCTTTCACTCTATCAAAAAATGCCTTTGAAACCAGGCACAGTAGTGTATGCCTGGAAACCCAGCTCTTTTGAGAGTTTGAGGCAGAAGGATTGCAGGTTCCAGGCCAGCCTGCGCAATGTAATGAAACCCTTTCACAAAATAGAGAAAGAGCTGAGGCTGTAACTCATAGATAGAGCATCATCTGTTCAAAAAAGGCTCAGGCACACGTGTGCGCATGCACACGCACATGCACACGGACAGCCCTTTCAAAAATGAACCAAATCAGTCCACTGAAGAACTCATTGAGACATGGAAATAACCATTGAATTTTCTGTTATTACTGAATATATCTGGCATACTTGAAGACAACTTGATACAAAATAATACTTTGATTGGGACATACTTTCTACCAGCAAGGAATTTACATTTGTGTGTGTATTATGTATGTATGTATTTATAATTTTTTAAGGCAGGGTCTCGCTTTGTAGTTCAGGCTGGCCCTGAACTCACTATGCAACCCAGGCTAGCCTTGACTTCTCAGCGATCCTCCTGCTTCTGCCTCCCGAGTGCTGGGATTACAGGCATGAGCCACCATGCCTGGGTACATTTATTAATGTAAAGTTGAAGGGGAAAAAAGCAAAGAAAAAAATCAAAAGATTGATATTACACTTCTTTCTAGAAGATAGGCAGAGAACTATAGAGAAAGCCTCATAAAAATCCATTCTTCCTCCTTGGATGAAATTATTGATTTTTTTAGTTACTATTTTCCCCTGAAGTGTTGAAATAAGTGCCTTCTGATGTGTAGACTGGAGAAAAACTTGTTCCCCAAAGCCACTTGGCTCCTATAAATCTCAGGCACTAGGAAGCATGCACTTTAAGCGCTGTGTTTGTGAAGAAGGAAGCAGGCTTGGGAGCAGAGGGCTGGAGCAGAAGGTGAGGAGAAGGGAGAGAGGGCAGGAAGGACAGCGATGGTGCAGAAGGAAGCTGAAAGCTGGCGGGCACCGGACCCCAGAGGTACCCTCCCGGGCTCGGCCTGCTCTGCCTCTGCATTTCCAGCTCCGCATCCCTCTCCCGCTGCACCTGTTAGATCTGGGCAGTTCACACAAACCTAAGCTGCTTTCATCCAAATCTAAAACCCAGACAGAAGCTGGGCGATGGTGCCCACCTGTAACCCCCACCACTGTAATCCTTGAGTCTGAGACAAGAGGATCCAGGCCAGTCCTGGGCAACAGAGAGACCCCATCGGAAAAGGAAAGACTGAACTCAGGCAAGGCCCATGTTGATATCAAAGTGGATACTCCACACGAGGAGTTCCACAGACTTTGCAGGAGTTTATGAATTTCGGCGAGATTCATCAGTATGTAGAGAATCACCTGTTAGCCTCACAGTGTCTTTGTCGCTGCACAAATGCCATCATTTAGAAACCCCGTGTTGGCGCTGGGAAGTTACTCCGTGGAAGCACACTCGTGTAGCATGCACAAAGCACGAGGCTCCATCACAAGGACAGCAGGACAAAAAGGTGCGAGAAGAGAGGGAGAGGGGGAAAGAAAAAAGAAGAAAAGAAGGGAGGGAGGATGAAAGGAAGGGAAGAAAAAGAAATCTGGTGCTCTTGTTTCAGTTGTAAAGATGGGGGGTTCAGACAAGGGCTTACTATATAGTTCAGGCTGTCCCTGGACACCCTTTGTAACCCAGGCTGGCCTCGAACTCATGGCCAGTTTAACTGCTTTAGCCTCCTAAGTACTATTACAGGACTGGGTCATCATGTTTGGCTTGGGTGTGAAGACTTAATAGCTACATGAAGTGATATACAGACATATTTACAAGTAGTAAAAAGCAAAAAAACAAAAATCAGTTAAGAGCAGTTTGCCATGCTGGGGGTATAGTTCAGTGGCACAGCACCTGCCAGGCAAGAGTGAGGTCTCGAGTTCAATTTCCAGTACTGAAAAAAAAAAAAAAAAAAAGAAGACCAGTTTGCAAAAACAATGGCCCCAACCCATGAAGAGAGGAACCAACCTAAATAGAAATGCATCACATTTAGTGCCCAATATCAATTGATTTTGACCAAAAAAAAGGACAACGTGATAAGGCCAGCATCCTAAAACGTTAGATAACTCATGAAGGGAAGGGAACTCTGGGCCTGATTTTTAAAAAGTTGAACATCAAACAATGTGATAAGTGCTAAGAGAAGTTCAAGATCATCTTTTCAGTGACTGCTCCTTGAGTACCTAAGATGGGCAGAGAGCACTGGAAAAATGAAGATGGATGAGACAACATACCATACAGGAATGTTTTCCATGACATGTAGCGCATTGTTGTTAGTGGGCAGCTCCTTCTAAAAGTGGCTGGTGTTGCTGGGTTTTATGACGCTCATGTATCCTTTTGAAGTTGGATTTTCTTCTCTTCTTAAACAAAGAATTTAACAAGATGAGCAAAAAGAGGTGACAGAGCTTACTTGAAAAAGTAAAAGTGAAGAATGAGGAGGAAACGGGCTTCTCAGAGAAAGTTTAGGCCAAGTAAAGAGGAAAAAGCAAGACAAAAGTACACTGTGTAAGACTGAGGCTCTGAGGAAAGCCATGACAACAAGCTCTTCATGGCATCTGAGTTCTTTATACTGTTCAACTCTCCAGGAAACCTGCAAGAACTTCTGTACACAGGTCCTCATGAGAAGTCCAGGGGAAGCACTTTGGGGACTGTTCTGCACATATGTTCTGAGATCTTGTAATATTTTTTTTGACATCTCATTTCATAGTTTAGGCTGGATTTGAACTCACTGTGTAGCCCAGGCTTGCTCCAAATTCTAGTGCTCCTCCTGCCTCAACCTCCTGAGTGCTGGGATTATAGGTGTATGCCATCACGCCCTGCTTATTTTCATTATTCTTAATTCTTCTGTAATGTTTGGGGAGTGCCAAGGAAATGTAACTCAGCAGTTCTGCACCTGCCTGTAACGTTTGGGGTGGGGTTGGACACTGTGCCATGCTACACCACACCGTAATGTCCAGGGTGGGTGGCATACCACTGCTCTGGTGATCCTTAACATGGCCTTGGTAAAGAAAGAAGCAGTTTAAAATAAGAAAAGACAATTTATTTGAAGACTGGGAAGGAGGAAGATAGAAATGATGAACAGAGAGAATGCCAAAGTGAATCGCTCTGGAATCTTGTGATTGACAGGTCAGGACTACTCCAGCTCAGCCTAATCTCCTGTCTGATTTGACACCATAAAAGCCATTAGAAAAGTACAACCAGCTGGGTGTGGTGGCTCGTGCCCATAATCCCAGCATTTGGGAGGCAGCGGCAGGAGGGTGGCTGCAAGTTCGAGGCTTGCCTGGGCTACACAGTGAGCTCAGAGCCAGCCTGAACTACAGAGTGAGACCCTGTCTCAAAATAATACATACATACATACACAAATAAACAAACAAATGAATGAAAAAAGAAAAGAGAAGAGAAAAAAAGAAAAGGAAAAGAAAAGAAAGCAATGTACAACCAGCCAGGTTTGGTGGCATATGCCTGTAATTCCAGCACTCAGGAGACTGAGACAGGAGGATCACTGCAACTTTGAGGCCAGCCTGAGCTACTAGCAATTTCTGGACTACATAGTGATACTTTGTCTCAAAAACAAAAAAGTAAAATCAAAAATGATAAGAAATCAAAAAAGAGAGCTCATCAAATTGAAAATTTTAAAAGGTCAGGAAGGTTTAAAAGGACAGGATAGACTTTAGCAGCAAAGACAAAGGAAGGGTATTATAAGCCAAAGAAACAGCTTGACCTGCTAGCAGCTGAAAGGCAAGAGAGTACAAGGTCCAGTTTGATGGAACTTGGGAGGGCAGTAGACAGGAAAGCAAAGAGAATTTCGCCATATTAGGGAGAGCCCTGGAAGCCAGGGGAGGATTTTATAGTTAATTTGGAAGCAGATGTTGAAATTAAATGGAAAGTTTTTAAGCAGTGAAATTATATGTATGACTAGTTTTAAAATAGTCTAAACATCCAACATCTGTTGATCACTGATAGTGGTCTAAAGAATTTAGCTTTAGCTGTATGGTTATGAGTTAATCTGAATTTAGACACTACCTCCCCTTGTAAAAGGGATTTTCATCCATTTTAACAGAAGCAGCTGAAGTTCAGACATACAGTTCACTTGGCTCAAGGTGACATAGCGAGGAAGCATCAGGACTAAGATTTTAACCTAGGAATGTCTGGTTGAAGTGTCTCTATTCTTAGCCACAAAACAACAAAAGGCAGGCCAGAGATTTAGCTTATTGGTTCCAGCGCCTGCCTAGCAAGTGCAAGGTCCCTGGTTCCATCGGTAACCACATACAATAATACCAGGCATGGCGACTCAAATCCACCAGCAATCAGTACCACATACCACAATGCCAGATGTGGTGCCTCATACCTGTAATCCCAGCACTCGGGAGGCAGAGGCAGGAGGATTGCTGAGTTCCAGGCTTGCCTGGGCTCCATAGTGAGCTCAGGGCCAGCCTGAGCTACAAAGCAAGACCCTATCTCAAAAAAAAAAAAAAAAAAAAAAGACAGAAAAGTTGGAGGAATAGAAATGGAAAAAAGAAAATGATTCATAGAGTCATAGAGGATATAGGATTTAATGTGAGGTAAAAAGAAAGGAGACACCAAAACAGCTCATCCCAGAGCCAGTGTGGGACTTCTGCAAGCAGGAAAATGGGTGAGAGATGTGGTATAGAGGGCATGAAGCAGACAGGAGAAAATGGAAAGTGCTGGAACAGACATCCTGAAGCCAAAAGAGAGCTCACAACTGGAGTGGAAAGCAGGTCTGTGGAAGGTGCTGGAAACCTTAAAACTACAGTAGGTCATGGAGGTCTCACAGAAAGGGTGGGGATGTGCACCCCAGTAATCTCAGCTCTCTGTGAGGCTCGGGCCTGGGCAACTTGGCGATTTAGGAGACCCTGTGGCAAAGTCAACAAAGGGTTAGGGACATAGCTCAGTGCAAAGGCCCTGGCTTATCTCCAGTACTGAGGGAAAGAGAGAGAAGAGGGAAGCAAAATTTCAGAGTAAGGACCAAATTACCAAATTATAGGGAAAGAAGGAATAGCTGCTACAAAAGATACATCAGGCCGGGGGTGGTGGCTCACACCTGTAATCCTAGCACTCGGGAGGCAGAGGCAGGAAGATTGCTGAGTTTGAAGCTTGCCTGGGCTACATAGTGAGCTCAGGGCCAACCTGAACTACAAAGCAAGACACTGTTTCAAAAAAAAACATTGGGTAGCTCAGGCTGGGGATTTAGTTTGATGGCACCATCCCCACCCTGTAAGCACAAGGCCTGAGTTTGGTCTCCAGGAAAAGATTAGGTAGTTTTAGTCTGAATTGATGGCTCATGCCTGTAATTCCTGTACTCAGGAGGCTGAGGCAAGGAGATTGCTGAGAGTTCAAAGGCAGTTGGGTGACCTGGTGTTCAAGGCATGCCTGAACTCCTCAGCAAGACTGTCTCAAAAAAACAGACAACAGCCGGGCGTGGTGGCCCACATCTGTAATCCTAACATTCCAGAGGCAGAGGCAGGATGATTGCTGAGTTCAAGGCTTGCCTGGGCTACATAGCGACCTCAAGGCCAGCCTGAACTAGGATTGACTTCAAAGTCAGGTACGGTGGCATGGTACACAGCTATAACCTTGGTCATGTAGGAAGCTAAGGAAAAAGGACTACAAGTTCAAGGTCAGTCTAGGCAATTTAGCAAGACTCTATCTCAAAGTAAAACATTTTTAAAAGGGCTGGGGTGTGTCTCAGCATTATGGTGCTTCTTTAGCATGTGCTAAGCCCTGGATTGAATCCCCAGCACTAGGGAAAAAAATGGATCTTGTTTCAAATTATAAGTAACATAACCTGAACTTATTGTAAGACAAAAACCAAACAACAACTTAGGCAGGGGAATGGGAAAAAATGAGAATCAAGATTGTCATGTCCTGGTACAAACCCTCAATGCTGAATGTGATCATAATGTATATGTGAAATGTACCAATAAAATTAATTGCTTTAAATGTAAAAAAATAAAAATGGGTAGTGTTTAAAAGCAAACTGGGAATTACTGAAAAATCTAAGAAAAAACAAAAATTTCCTTCTAGCAGAAATAAATAGTACTGTATTAGGGCCTTTAGTATATTCTTTCACTTTTTTTTTTTTTTTTTTTTTGAGACAGGTTCTCACTTTGTAGTTCAGGCTGGCCCTGAGCTCACTATGGAGCCCAGGCAAGCCTCGAACTCAGCAATCCTCCTGCTTCTGCCTCGCGAGTGCTGGGATTACAGGCTTGAGCACGCCTGGCACTGTGGTATGTGGTACTGATTGCTGATGGGTGTGAGACACCATACCTTGTTGTATGTGGTTACCGGGGACCAAACTCAGGACTTTGCACTTGCTAGGCAGTTGCTGGAACCATTGAGTTAATCTCTGGCCCTTTTTTTTTTTTTTTGAGACAGGGTCTCACTTTTGTAGTTCAGGCTGGCCCTGAGCTCACTATGGTGCCCAGGCAAGCTGCCGCGAACTCAGCAATCCTCCCATCTCTGCCTCCCAAGTGCTGGGTTTACAGGCGTGAGCCACCACGTCCCGCATCGTGGTATGCGGTGTTGATTGTTGGTGGGCGTGTCTCCACGCCCAGCATTATATGTGGTTACCGGGGATCGAACTCAGGACCTTGCGCTTGCGAGGCAGGCACCGGAACCACTGAGCTAACCCTCCGGGCCCCTTCTTTCACTTTTTAAAATATACATACAATTTTTTTGAACTAGGGATCCTTCTGAAAATAGGCCGAGGCAGGTAGATTAAAAGTCGGAGATTTGCCAGGGCAACTGAATGATCCTGTGTATCAAAATTTTAAAAGGATGAAGGACCACTGGGCAAGAAGCCCTTTGTGAAGGTGTTGGGTTCAGTCCTGTCTTAGTTACATTCTCATTGGTGGGACACGATACCCAACCCCCCAGTTTCAAGGAGAGGTTTAATTGGCTCACAGTCTCTGTGGATGGAAGGCCCCAAGGAAATAATGACATGTGGAAGGCCTAGGTGGAGGACAGCCACTCACCTCATGGCAGCTGGGAAGACATGGCAGCAGGGGAAGAGCCAGAGACAGGGAGGCACTCTTCTGCCTCCAGCAGACCCCTCGTCCATCAGGGCCACCTCTTCACAGCGCATCTGGCTACCAAGGCCTTCAGTGGACGAGTCCTCTGACGGGACAGCTCCCCCACAACCAGTCACCTTCCAAACAGATGAAGCTCTGGCAGGATATTTTATATCTAAGCCATAACAAATCTCCAGTGCTTCAAACAAAAAACCCACATCACAGAGGACTGGTACGTGCATTTGTACTTCCAACTACTCAGGAGGCTGAGACAGGAGGGCCTTTTGAGTTCAAGAATTTGAGGCCAGCCTGGGCAATGTAGTGAGAACTTATTTTGAACAGAGGACTGGTATGTGCATTTGTACTTCCAACTACTCAGGAGGCTGAGACAGGAGGGCCTTTTGAGTTCAAGAATTTGAGGCCAGCCTGGGCAATGTAGTGAGGACTTATTTCGAAGTTAATAGAAAAGGGTGGGGATGTAGCTCAGGGGCACCTGTGCCTGCCTGGCAAGCATAAGATCCTGAGTTTGAATCCCAGTACTGCCAAAAAAAAAAAAAAAGAATGAGCGAGAGAAAGAAATAAAAATAACCAAAGACAAAAATTCATTTAACTCAGCCCCCCTGAGTGGACTTTTTTGTTCTTGAGTGGTTTGTGGTTTGTTTTGTTTTTGTTTTTGTTTTTTTTGCTACTGGAGATTGAACTCAGGACCTGTGTTTGCCAGGCAGAACAACTTTGTGTTTTTAATTTAGTTCTGATCATTTTCTGGATATTCCCTAGAAGCAAAATCACAGCCTGGTCAGAGACCACGAGAGCTTCAAGGCACCCTGTTTCCGAATGTGACTTCCCACTTGCGGGTAGTATTCATGTTAGAGGAGGCTGAGTTGTGCTGCCTTCTTCCTCCTTCCTCGTTTCCGCAAAAGGAAGCCTCAGAACTATCATCTACAGCCACTCTCAGCAAGAGCAGGCACAGGGCCTGCTGACTTCTTCCCTCCTAATGCCTTCGTGACCAGCCCTTGTGCGCCCCACAGGCCACACGGGGCACTTGGTGTCTTCTGGTAGTGATGGTGGAGGCTGAACCTGGGGCTTGTGCAAGCCGAGTGAGCGCTCTAGCGCTGAGCTACACCTCCTTCCCTGTCTGTTTACTCGTTCTGCAGGGTTTATTTGTGTGCGCGCTTATTAAACTAAAAGGTGCTGAGTCTTCACTGCCCTCGGTGGTGAGGCCATCTGGGGCCTTCATGCTTCCTGTCGGCAGTGGCCCCTGCGCTGCCACCTCTGGCTCGGTTAGAGAAAGATCCGACTGGGGTCTCCCCCCAGGTGCAGCAGTAGCCCCCTGGGTCTGTCAGGACCTCGCTCTAAAGATCTGGGAAATTGGAGGCATCTTTGGTGCCTTTCCTGGAAGTCCCTGGTGCAGGACGCCGTCTCGTCTGGGGCCGTCCAGATTCTGCGAGGCTCTGCTTTCCGGTCCTCAGTCTTCCGCTGGGCTGACCCGGGCTGCAGGGCTGGTAGCGGACTCCTTGCTCTGCCGGGGAACTTGGCTGCCCGCCGTGGGTGTCCGCATCACTCTGCCTTGCTGCTCTCTTTCCCATTCAGTCAGCTTAGCACCTGCACTTGTCAGTTAGGGCTGATGTCACCCTGGCCTGGAAAGTGCACTTCCTTACTATTGCTGCTCTGATCTAGCATGTTGCAAACTGCAGGGCCCACTGGTGGGCTGGGGAGGATGTACAAAATTTTAATGAAAAAAATCAGAATCCTTCCAATAGTAAGTATTGTTTCACGATATTTGTTTTGCTTCTTGAGACAGGGTCTCGCTTTGTAGTTCAGGCTGGCCCTGAGCTCACTATGGTGCCCAGGCAAGCCGCCGCAAACTCAGCAATCCTCCTGTCTCTGCTTCCCGAGTGCTGGGATTACAGGCGTGAGCCACCACGTCCGGCATTGTGGTGTGCGGTGTTGATTGTTGGTGGGTGTGAGTTACCACACCCGGTGTTGTTGTATATGGTTACTGGGAATCGAACCAGGGACATTGCCCTTGCTAGGCAGGCTCTGAAACCACTGAGCTACATCTCCCGCCCCTCACGACTGTTTTTTTAAAGACAGAATCTCATTGCATAGTTCATGTTGGGTTTGAACTCAACACGCAGCCCAGGTTCGCCTCAAACTCTCTGCGATCCTCCTGCCTCATCTTCTCAGTGCCAGGATGAAAGGTGTGTGCCACCACACCAGGCTGATATTTGTTTTGTTTCATTTTGTTTGAATTTTATATGTGCAAAATATTTGGGTCTTATTCAGAAACCTTGAAAATCAAGGCCAAAAACTGTGCACTTCAAACTCATGTCAGGATTCCCATAGACACAAGAGTCATTTTGAGATAGAGAAATGTGATCCATTTCTTATATTATTTGCTAGGCTAATAATTGCTAGGTCATGCAGTGCAGTGCAGAAAAATATTAGCTTAAGAGTCAGAACTGGGTCAGGTCGGTGATTTAGCTCAGTGGTTTCAGCGTTTCCCTGGCAAACACAAGGTCCCGAGTTTGATCCTCTCGTACCACATACCATAGTGCTGGGCGTGATGGCTCGTGCCTATAATCCCAACACTCAGCAGGCAGAGGCAGGAGGATGCTGTGAGTTAAGGGTCAGTCTGAACTCAAAGCGAGACCCTATGTCAAAATAACAACAACAAAGATTCAGAAGTGGTTCGGTACTGTTGCTCTCACTAGCTGTGTTCTCTTGAACAACTTCACAGATCTCTCTGAGCCTGCCTAGCATTATCCGTAGAAGAAAAATAAGCCTCCTGACCTCATAGGCTCATTATGAAGGTGAAATGGAATGTCTATGTTTAGTACTTATTTCATATAAATAATGCTTATTTTCTAGTCTTGCCTGGGCCACAGGGCAGCACCTTCACACTGCAGCCAGACTGTGAGAGCTGGGTACAGTGCTTAGGGGATGCTGGGGCCCCCAGAGGAGGAGGTGGTGCCTTTCTACCTTACGAGATCCTAGCCCTGTGGATCAAACTTACCAGAACTCTGAATTTTTTTTTTTTTTTGGATCTCTGAATTTTTAAAAGAAGCCAAATGTTTGGATTTTTTGATGATGTGAAGATTTCCAGTTTTTGAACACCACGTTAACCAAATGAAGCATGTGTGGGGCAGGTTGGGTCAGGGGGCTGCCCATTTACACACGCAGCCCAACCCCAAGAGGTTTGGCTTTATTCTCTGTCACCCCAGGCTCCTGAAAAGCCTCCCAAGTATCCCTAGAAAGTGTTTTTCCAGAACTAAGGGCAGAACATAGGGTGTCTCAGATACTACAGAAACACTCCAGCTCTGACCTACATCCCCAACCCTAGGAAATGCTTTTTTTAAGATTACTATTTTTTACCAAAAAATATACCTTAAGATTATGTAACTCCACTAATAAATGAAATTCCCATGTAACAAAAGGAGGGCCACTGTGTTCATGTGGTGTTAAACACCATGACAGCAGGAAGGAACTGGAAAAAATTGGCATGTAGGTAGTACTCGCTTGTCCCTTGCTTTGTCTGTTTGGTTAACCAAAACCACTCATAAGACATTTATTCCTTTTTAAGAAATGGCTTCATTGAGACATAATTTATGCACCATACAATTTACCCTCTTAAAGTATACAATTCAATGGTTTGGGGCATTGTCACAAGGTTGTACAGCCACTACTACATTCTAATCTTAGAACATTATTGTTCCTCTAAAAGAAACCCTATATCCATTAGCAGGCACTCCCCTTTTCCCCAAACCCTGGCAACCTCTAATGTACTTTCTGTCTTTATGAAATTTCCTAGTCTGGCCAAGCTTGGTGGACCAAGCTGATAATCACTCTGGGAGCTGAGGCAGGAGGACCCCAGTTCAAGCCTAGCCTGAACAATTTAGCAAGACCTGTCTCAAAATACTAATAATTTTTTAAAAAATTATAAAGGGCTGGGAGTATAATTCAGTGCTAAGACCAAAAGTGGTCTTTCTTACTTCTGGCTTTTTTTAATTTAGCATGCTTCATCTATGAGGGAACACACTAGTACTTCATTCTCCTTTATTGTCATATAATATTTATCCATATAGATATACCACTTTTTATTTACCCATCAGTTGATGGAAAAGTGGGTTGTTTCTACTTTTTGGCTGTTGTAAGTTAAGCTGCTATATAATCAGGTACGAGTTTTGTTCTGTTTCATGGTACAGTACTGGGGAATATACCCAGAGCCTTTTGCCAAGCCCTTTGTATTTTATTTTGAGATGGGATCTTGGTAAGTAAGTTTCTCAGGCTGTGCTTAAACTTGTGATCCACATGCCTCAGCCTCCAGAGTGTTGGGTTTAAGCTTGTGCTACCATTCCTGATTTATGTACAGTCTTTGTACAGACATGGTTTTGCTTCTCATGGTTAAGTGCCTTGGAGGCGAATCACTGGTCTTGTAGTACTTCTCTGTGTTTAAAGCTGTTGAGGGTCATCCAGTTTTTCAAAGCACCTGAATCATTCTGCACCCCAATAGCAGTATACTTTTACGGCCTCCAGCTTCTTTCCCTACATGCTCACCCACACTTGCCAGTGTCTATCTTTTTCATACAGTCACTCTCATAGGTGTTTAAAAACCCACATTTGTTTGGAAAGTGTGCAGTCTTTTTCTTTTGAGACAGGGTCTTGCTTTGTAGGTCAGGCTGAGCTCACTATGTAGCCCAGGCAAGCCTCAAACTCACAGCAATCCCATCTCTGCCTCCCGAGTGCTGGGATTACAGGCGTGAGCTGCCATGCTTGGCACTGTGGTATGCGGTACCGGAATTTGAACTCATGACTTTGTGCTTGCCAGACAAACACTGGAACCACTGAGCTAAATCCCTGGCCCAACTGTGCAATATTCTTAATGAGGAAGTTGGACCTGATCTGTTGACGTGTCTCTTATGGTTAAGATCTAAAAAGGTATGCATGATTTCCAAGTTTAGATCAGCATTTTACACACGTTTACAAATGATTTTCCCCACTTTGTGTGCACCATTCTTCGACTTAGCAATAGTCCCCTTCATCAAGGGAAGATGTACTTTCTCCTTTAATGCTCAGTGAAATGTGCCAATTCCAGAGTCATCACTGGTATAAATTAGCTTCTACGTCTCTTTTCTGCCTTCATCATGGATTCTGCCTACAGCTGAAGCCAAGAACCATCGTCACCACCACCTCCCCCCACCCCAGTCACAGGGCAAAGAAAATGCAGCACAGGGCTGGAAGTACTCACTGCAACCCAGCAAGAGTGATGGTTCCTCACAGGCTAACAAACATGCGGGAGCACTGTTTCCTTCTGCTCTGGTCTTTTTTTGTGCCTGTTCATTTAGTCATAGGATATCCTTTCAAGTTAGATAAGGTAGCGATAGCCCAGAGGAAATGTCAGCCCCAATGCTAAGCACAGACCGTGCTACCTAGGCTCAGTGAGGGAAGAAAGGGAAGAAGGCACTTGGGACTGTTCTATTCTATCCAGGAACTCACAATTACTCTTTTACTCCTTCTCTCCCATCCTGGGGTCTAATCATTCAGAGCTTTCTAAATCAGAAGGCAGGAGAATAGAATAATAGTGAATAAACATTAGTATACTGAGATGGATGCTGATTGGACCTCATTCTTACATCGAAAGCATTTCTAAACTGGGTGTGGTGGTACACTTTCAAAGGCTGAAGCAGGATGGCTAGTTTGAATCCAGCCTGTACAGTTTAGCACAATTCTATCTCGAAACTAAAATTAACAAAGGGTTAGCTGGGTATGGTAGCACATACCTGTAATGTCAGCATACAGAAGTCTGTTGCAGTAGGATCTCTGAATTTGCAGCCAGCCAAGGTCACATGGTGAGCTCAAGGCCAACCTGAACTCACAGAGAGACACGATCTCAAAAAAAAAAAAAAAAAAAAAACAAGGGTCGGAGATTTAGCTCAGTGGTTCCAGCACCTGCCTAGCAAGCTCAAGGTCCCTGGTTCAATCCCTGGTAACCACATAAAACAATACTGGGCATGGTGGCTCACGCTCACTGGCAATCAGTACCACATACCACAAATGCCAGGTTTGGTGGCTCAAGCCTGTAATCCCAGCACTCGGGAGGCAGAGGCAGGAGGATCGCTGAGTTTGAGGCTTGCCTGGGCTACATAGTGAGCTCAGGGCCAGCCTGAACTACAAAGCAAGACCCTGTCTCTAAAAAATAAAAAAATAAAATAAAATAGAAAACAAGGAAGGAAGGGAAAGAAAAAGAAAAGTTGTCCTTTTGCGAGGGAGTAAAGAGAATTCACACAGCTTGACTGTAGGATTCGTTACACAATGGACAAATCATTATCCTTCAGACAACAAAAAGACATAACCCCAAGTCTACACTTTGTACTTTTCACATTAGGGTAAGTTTCCAAAGCCTGTTGGAAGCAACATTTGGGTGGATGTTCTTTCAGCTTTCTGTAATAAATGTTAACTTCATAGTTGGTGTTATGTTCAACAATGTCACCCTCTCCTTAGTTGGAAAGTGGTAAATAATACAGTGGTGCCTCAGTTCCCAAACCTAAATCGTTCCACAATTCTGGAAAAGATGGCCATGTTTGTGCTAGTGTGGGAAAGATGACCCCAGTAGTGTTTGTCACCTGATGCAGAGTTTGCAAACAAAAACAAAATTTTGCCAAACACTTCTGTTTGCAAACCAAATTGCTTGCAAACAAAATGGTTGGTGAACCAAGGTAGCACTGTACTAAAAGAGTATGTGTTTATTTACATTCAAGAGTCCCTCCCAGTCTGGGCTTCCATTTTTATATAAGTGAGGTACAATTAACACCTATTCTCAATCTCAATGTCCTAACGTTTACTTTTTTTTTTTTTTTTTTTTTGCTTTTTGAGACAGGGTCTCGCCTTGTAGTTCAGGCTGGCCCTGAGCTCACTATGGTGCCCAGGAAAGCCGCTGCAAACTCAGCAATCCTCCTGTCTCTGCCTCCCGAGTGCTGGGATTACAGGCGTGAGCCACCACATCTGGCATTGTGGTATGCGGTGTTGACTGTTGGTGGGCGTGTCTTCACGCCCAGCACTATATGTGGTTACTGGGGATCGAACTCAGGTCCTTGCACTTGCGAGGCAGGCGCCAGAACCACTGAACCAACCCTCCGGCCCCTAACATTTACTTTTAGTATTCTAGTTTCCTGCCTTCTGATTTTAAATAACTCAAATGCTTGGATCCCAGGATGGGGAAGGATGAAATTTGAAAATAACTTACCCTGCCCTCTCTTTTTCTCTCAGACAGGATCTCATTATGTAGCTAAGGCTGGCATTGAAATTCCCACTGCACTTCTCCAAATGCTAAGATTACAGTTATGCACTGCCATGGCTGTCTTGAAATAAGTATACTTTCAGCTAATAATTCATTTAATTCAATAGGCTGAATATGAGAACTGTTATACCCAGGCCCTGATCTAGGGTTCTTGTCTTCTTGTTTTGTTTTGCTTTTCAAGACATGGTTTCACTATTCCAGGCTGGCCTTGAATTCATAACCTAGATTAGCCAAAAATTCCCAGAAATTATCCAGCCTTAACCCTGAGAGTGCTAGGGTCACAGGCATGTGCCAGCATGCCCAGATAGGGTCCTTGCCATTAGATACTGCAGTACAGTGGAACAAGCAGAAATATAACTGGGTAATTACAAATGTGACTGCAGTAGCTGATATACAGAATATCATGGGATTGCCGCTGGAAGGCACTTTGCCTTTCTTAGAGAGTCAGAGAAGGGCCTGAAGTGTACTAACGAAGATCTATAACTCCATTGCCTAGATTGGGTCTGAGAGAGGGTGTTTCTATTTTAATTTGGGGATTGAATTTCCAGTAACTCTAAAGTTATATGTGTGTGTGTGTGTGTGTGTGTGTGTGTTTATTTAGAGACAGGGTCTCAATTTGTAGTTCAGTGTGGCCCTGAACTACTGTACTCCAGGCAAGCCTCAAACTCAGCAATCCTCCTGCCTCTGCTTCCCAAATGCTGGGATTACAGGCATGAGCCACCATGCCCGGCACTGGGGATCAAGCTTGAGCTTGGTGCTTGGTAGGCAGGCGCTGGAACTACTGAGCTAAATCTCCAGCCAAAATATATATTATTTTTGGCTGATGCATGTAGGATGAAGAAACTGTCTAACACCATAAATGAGATCAAGGTTGAAAGAATGCAGCTAGTAGGACTGTAGATTTAGTTCAGTGGTTCTGGTGCCTGCCTAGGAAGCACAAGGTCCTGAGTTTGATCCCTGGTACCACATACCACAATGCCGGGCATGGTGGCTCACACCTGTAATCCCAGCACTTGGGGAGGAAGAGGCAAGAGGAGTGCTGTGAGTTTGAAGCTTGCCTGGGCTACATAGTGAGTTCAAAGCCATCCTGAACTACAAAGTGAGACCTTGTCTCAAAAAACTAAAAAAAGAAAAGAAAGAATGCAGTTAGAGGTTGTAGCTATATATTCAAATTGTCTTTTCTCTTTATGTACTTCCCAACCTGTAGCACAGAAAAGCAAATATAAAATCTGAAATCCCTGGGCTGGGGATTTACTTCAGTGGTTCTGGTGACTGCCTGGCAAGTTCAAGGTTCTGAGTTCGAATTCCAGTACCACATACCACAATGCCAGGCATGGTGGCTCACCCCTGTAATCCCAGCACTCGGGAGGCAGAGGCAGGAGGATTGCTGCGTTTGAGGCTTGCCTGGGCTACATAGTGAGCTCAGGGCCAGCCTGAACTGCAAAGCAAGACCATGTCTCATAAATAAATAAATAAATAAACAAACAAATAAATAAATAAATAAAAATAAACCCTGAAATAAAACCTGAAGTGCAGGTTTGTAAACTCTTCTCACTCCGGAAAAAATAAAGATGCCATCATCATCAGATTAGAGGAAGATTAGTGCTTCTTGAGTTTAAGATTAAAAGACAAAAACTTAACTAGATTTGCAATCACTTGCTCTCACATAAAATTATAATATGAAGAAAAAGTCACTTTTTTACACTTGGGGTTTCTTAAAATATGGAGTAGTAGTGGTTTCCATAATTTTAAACCTCTATAACAGTCATGGCTGGATAGTCAATGATAGAACTCTTGCTTAACATGAACAAACCCCTGGGCTCAATTCTCAGCACTGCAAAACAGTGCTTTTAAAAAACATTAAAATTTAAGAAAATTCAATCTTAACACACTTATATGGCTGCTTCAATTTTATAACTGAGATAACTGAATACAAAGAAGTTTTAAACTTGCCCCAAATCCTACAGCTAGTAAGTAGAAGAACTGGGATTTGAACCAATGGCTGCTTAATTCCAGCACTTATTCCTTCCAAAAAGAAACCTTGTGTGGCTCCATTCTTTGGGCCCAAATCCCCTATTTTCTGGGGCAGTTAACTTTCCCTGCCAGGAGTGAGCTGGAATAGACAACTGGTAGAATGAGGAGCTGGGCCCATGTAAATATAGTACTAAAAAATACTGCCAATGTCACATTCAAATGGAACTCACGTTTAAATATCATGGAAGCTGCTAAAAGTATCTCAACAAATCTAATGAATATTTTGTAATATGAGGGGTTTTTTATCTTCTTTAAGAAGATAAAACAGGGTTGAATTAAATTTAAATTAAAGTATGAAATTTGATTAATAGAGGGAAATAGAAAAAACAGTATTGTGCATTACATCAGTTTATATATTTTTATTACTATCACATTCTGCATACACGTGTTATATATTATCCATCTGCTAAGACTAAAATCCCAATAGTGCATTTAAAAGGAGGAATAAACAAATAATAAATTTGAGCAAATGCATTAGGTTATGGATGATTAGAAATGATGTAAAAATCAAACTAACCATGTAGGTGATTTGAGTTTGATCTACTACATTTGGCGATATTAGTTGTATTTAGAAGTATATAAAACACCATTAGAAGTGAAGAAAGTGGAAGTCTGTTACAACTGAATAGGGGTGTGGTTTCTCCATACTAAAAAGAATAGCAGTTTTATAAAGGACTTGCCATTAAGTGGTTAGTTTCCCTAACTGGCCATTATAGTTAGCATGTTTTCTCTGCAGACGTAAATGTTTCAACGAATACCAGTCACTTGGTGCGTTAGAAAAACCACTGCCTTGAGCTGGGTATACGCATTCTCTGCCTCATTCTAATCCTTGGGGTAATGATATACCCAAATTCCTGTAATCTTAGAGCAGTTACATGGATGCACTAAGTGGTGTGATCGGAGGGAAAGATAGCATCACAAGGATTCGTTTGATTATAACAGTAATCCACACCAAGTCAAATAAAACAGCCAAACAGTTAAAAAATAGGGTCTCTAATGAATTTGCTAATTCTAGCAGGTCCTCACAAACATTTCCTGACAGACGACCCCATATCAAAACCAAGTGGCTGTGCTTTAATTACACGGAATAATCATTTGATTTCCAGGAAGTTAAAACAGTGCTTTGTATTTAATAAAAAGTTCTAGACAACCTGTGAAACTCGATCAAACCAAGAAAAAGGGCGAAACCAAATGCCTGTTCAATGATTCAAGAATTCAGGCTGCTCAGCAAGCCTGACGCGATGGCTCATGACCACAGAAAAGGGGTATTTTAACCTTGACCGGCTGGATCGTGTGGCTCCCTTACAGAAGTCCTGCCTTTCCAGAGATCTAAAATGATATGCAGCGATAGGCTGGTGAGGGGCTTCAGCCTTGGCAGCCTTTGCCCCTCTGCAACAGCAGAGACCCCAGTTTTCGTGAGACAGGGTCTCATACTGTGGCCCACAATTGTGAAGGTCTATTAAAAGCCTGGGGCTTCTTATTTCAACGGCTTTGGGCGTAAGCGTGGGGTATGAGGGGGGGGGAGGCCTGTGTGTGTCCCTTTTGCCTGAGGAGTTGGAGACACTTGTGGAAAAGTCAGGCCCTTTTTGCTCCGGCAGCCGCTCCGGTATGGGGCTGGCTTGGGTTAGACACATGCAAACATACACCATAGAGCTCTGCTTTCCCGTAGCAGCTGCTGCCTCTGCCTCTGCCTCTCCCGCCTCAGCCTCTTTGCCCGGCGTACACACACATTCAGATTTGCGCGCTGTTTCAATCCTTGATGACGTGTCCCCGGAGACAGCCAATAGCAAGCGGGCTCTGGTCAGGACAATGGGAGGTATCCGGCCAATGAGTGAGCCCCGTGAGTTGGCGGTAGCCAATAGGAGCCGCGCTGGCTGGAGAGTAATGTTACAGAGCGGAGAGAGTGAGGAGGCTGCGTCTGGCTCCCGCTCTCACAGCCATTGCAGTACATTGAGCTCCATAGAGACAGCGCCGGGGCAAGTGAGAGCCGGACGGGCACTGGGCGACTCTGTGCCTCGCTGAGGGTGAGTCTGGGGCAACGCCGCGGCGGGGAAAACGCCTCCGGCAGCTCCCCAGCCCGCGCGGCAGCCGGATCCCCGCGGCCGGGAGTCGGCGGGTCAGGATCCACACAAAGGCAAATGAGGGGGGACAGTGGGGGGAACTGCGCACGGAGCGAGCTTCTGCCGGGGCGCCGGGAACGCTGCCCCGCGCCGAGCCCCGGCCCACAGGCTACCTGAGGCGCCGCGAACCCCCGCGCCCCGCGAGTTTCCACCCCCGGCGACGGCCGCGCTGACTGGCGCAAAAAAAATTTTTTTTTAATTAAAAATATTTTGAACGTGTTTTCGGCCCCCAAGCCGAGCGTTCGGGCAGGCGGCGTGTGCGGAGCGAGGCTGGGGCGAAGGGGCGGCGGGGTGGCGAGCAGCAGCGGCGCTTCCCCGGCTGCATGGGCCGCCGCCGCAGCGAGCCGGGCGCCGGCGGGGAGCGCGGCTGGGCAGCGGGCGGGGCGCCGCTGCGGGCGCGGGGCTGGCGGCGCGGGTGGGCCGGGGGCGGCGGTGCGGGCCCGGCCTCGGCCCGGGCGCGGCGGCCGGGCGGCGGGGGGAGCGGCGCCGCTGCGCTCGCTGGAACATGGCTGACTCGGCCCCGGCGCTGCTGGCTGGAGAGAAAACAAGGCGGGCGGCGGGCGGGCGGGGGAGCTGGGCGCAGCAGTTCCGAGGCAACTTTTTTTTTCCTCTCTCTTTTCACAGCCCCGCGTCCTCCGTGCGGGGGCGGCGGGGCGCGGGCCGCGCGGAGGGAGACGGGGAGCGGCGGCGGCGGCCGGGGGGGAGGGGAGGAGGGAGCCGGCGCGCGCCCCCGCCCCTCCCCCGGCCGTCATGGCGAGTGTGTGCGCCAGAGCGCGGCGCCCCGCCCGCGCCCGCACACTCGCGCACTCACACACTCACACACACACACAAAGGGAAGGAGCCATGTTCGCGCTCGCGCTCGCCCTCGCGGCGGCGGCGGCGGCGGCGCAGGCGGGGAAGACGCGCAGCGGCCATTCCGTGCGCCGGCCCGGTGGCCGCGGGCGGAGCCAACCCCCATTTCGAGCGGGGCTTCTCTGCGCAGCGCCTGACAAAATGGGGGCGGCGGCGCGGGCCGGGGCCTTCCGGGCGCACGTGGCGGCCTCGGGCCTGTGGGCCGCGGCGCGGCTCTCTGGGCGTCTCACCGCGCTCTGGGTGCGGGCGGCGGCCCCGCGCCCGAGGCGCCCCAACTTTCCCGGGTCCCGAAAAGCCTCCCCCGCGGGGGGAAGGGAGCCGCCGTGCGGCCAGCAGGAGTGGCTTTTGTCCCTCATCCTTGTTTACTCGGAGAAACTTCAGACCGGACGTGTTTAGTCAGAACAGAAACACAGCTCAGGGCCAGAGCGATAGGAAGCGAGTCTGCCCTGCCCCACCGAGCGCCGCCTCCCCCGGCCTGGCTCCCGCGCGGCGCCTCCCTCGGAGCAAAGTTTTACGCAGAGACGGTTTTTTTTTTTTAAAGTAATTGGGAAAACTTTAGATGCAAGGTTTTCTTTTTTTAAAATTTTCTTTTAGGCCTCTAATTCGTAAGGTCTGTCTAGGCTCTTTATTCCTTGTTTAGTCCAAATCCACGCCTGAAATAATTTTGTTTTTGAACCTTTGGCTTTGTTTTAAAAGGTTGTGTAAATTTTAAGAATTGTTTAAATGACCCGATGGCATTCAGAACAGACATGGCAGAACCCTAAGGAATATTTATCAGAGCACCATGTCTAGACTTGGAGATCCCTTTGAAAGACACCCTCTCAACTCCTTTTATTTTGCTTGGTGTACCCAGATCTGGGAATTGTATGTCTTGCCACGTTCTTATCTAGTTTTATGGGAAGTAATTTCACTGCTGTGCTAACAGCCGTGTGCCTTGGTTTTTGTTCGCTCCTTACGCAGTTTAAGCTCTTGAATGCTGTAATTTTATAGGTAACGTTAAACACTTTTTTTTTTTAAGAAAACAAGTAAACATGGGCAAAGGAGATCCTAAGAAGCCGAGAGGCAAAATGTCATCATATGCATTCTTTGTGCAAACTTGCCGAGAGGAGCACAAGAAGAAGCACCCAGATGCTTCCGTTAACTTCTCAGAGTTTTCTAAGAAGTGCTCAGAGAGGTGGAAGGTAAGAGGGTTTAGGCATGCTGACAAGGTAATAAAACTAATAATTTCCAAGTTTGGATGGAAAAGAAGCTTGCCTGTTCATTCTAATGTGAGACTGCTAAATGGCAATGGATACTTTATTCTTTTTAATGCTTTGGGATAATTAAAATTTTTATATCACTTAAGCTTACAGATAATTTTTCCCTAGACCATGTCTGCTAAAGAGAAAGGAAAATTTGAAGACATGGCCAAGGCGGACAAGGCCCGTTATGAACGAGAAATGAAAACTTACATCCCTCCTAAAGGAGAAACAAAAAAGAAGTTCAAGGATCCCAATGCGCCCAAAAGGCCTCCGTAAGTACCTTTATTTTTATTTTTAGGTCCTGTTGTATAGTAGAATCACAAATCTAGGAAACTACCCTATGATATTAGCGTATCTATCTGAAATTAATAATGGCTCACATTGGTATGTCTAATATTGTAAATAAAATTCTCTTTGGATGCACTGGATATCAAGAGTATTTGAATTCATCATTTTGCCTTGTCCAGTATACGATATCTGCTAATATGACTGTCACTCATTTCTTCAGAACTATTTAAAATACAGAATGTTCTCCTGGATCTGTGACTAGTAGAAGTTACTTAATTGTTATTAAGCTTTGGTTGAATATTTGCACCCTTTTCAGTGCATAATAGAAATTGACAGTTTATGTATTTACTAGTACTGGTTTTGATGTTTTAACTTTTTAAAAAAATCTGTAAACTTAGAATTTTAAATGAATTTCTCTTTATTTAGTTCGGCCTTCTTCTTGTTCTGTTCTGAGTATCGCCCAAAAATCAAAGGAGAACATCCTGGCCTTTCCATTGGTGATGTTGCAAAGAAATTGGGAGAAATGTGGAATAATACTGCAGCAGATGACAAGCAGCCTTATGAGAAGAAGGCTGCTAAGCTGAAGGAAAAGTATGAAAAGGTACGTGTGGTTTGCTTGAGATTTTTGTGTTTGGAATATAACAGTTTGTAGTATAGCAGCTAGCTGCATCTTAAATCGTTTTTCATCATTCAAAGAATTTTGAGCATCACATAAAATGCTAGTGTTCTTGATGTAATTTGTCTGAACCAAGGCCAAACATTTAAACTGATTTTGTTGTCCCCACTATTTCCAGTTTTATAAAAATATAACTAGTCAAAATATTTTTAAAATGATGAGGCATACAATATACTTATAAGCTAATCAATAATACTTTTCTTATCTGCCCCAAAACATCTACATTCCTTCCTTTAAACACCCCTAAAAATCTCCAGCATCACTAAGTTTGTAAGATGAAGGAAAGCTGTAAGTCCTGTCATTTTTATTATTTTTATTTTTTGTGGATTTTTTTTGTTTTTTATTTTGTTTATGATCTATCACAATCCAACTTCATGGTGTAAAAAATGGGGAAGGAAATCATGTATTCTTTGTCAGTCCTGTAATTGAAATATTTATAAATTTTAACTTCAGTGTAAATGCACATTACAAATGTTTCTTCACCTTATTGCATGTTCATTGGCAAATTACCTGTTCTTTAAAACAGTTTTGTATTGTGGATCAGGGTCTAACAGTGTAAACCTGTAGAATGTTTTTTGCATTCAGAAGGTGGCAGTGTCTACCCTTTAATCAAAGTTTCTGTGTTCTAGTTTTAATAAAGTACAGTTAGCATGTGGTATGTAATTGCGCCTCAGTGAGACACATAACACTGGAAATACTAGACCATGGTATTTCATGAGTTAGAGATTGCTCCTTGTAATTATTGTTTTTATGTCCATTTCTCCCAAGTTTGGGTTGTTTGTGAAGGTAAGTTTCGCCATGTTAGTTCTATTTCTTCCCTTACTTAATTTTTCCTACTGTTTTCTTCCCCTTTGGAAGGACATCGCTGCCTACCGGGCTAAAGGAAAACCTGATGCTGCAAAAAAGGGAGTTGTCAAGGCTGAAAAAAGCAAGAAAAAGAAGGAAGAGGAGGAAGATGATGAAGATGAAGAGGATGAGGAGGAGGAGGAAGATGAAGAGGATGAAGATGAAGAAGAAGATGATGATGATGAATAAGTTGGTTCTAGCGCAGTTTTTTTTTTTCTTGTCTATAAAGCATTTAACCCCCCTGTACACAACTCACTCCTTTTAAAGAAAAAAATTGAAATGTAAGGCTGTGTAAGATTTGTTTTTAAACTGTACAGTGTCTTTTTTTGTATAGTTAACACACTACCGAATGTGTCTTTAGATAGCCCTGTCCTGGTGGTATTTTCAATAGCCACTAACCTTGCCTGGTACAGTATGGGGGTTGTAAATTGGCATGGAAATTTAAAGCAGGTTCTTGTTGGTGCACAGCACAAATTAGTTATATATGGGGATGGTAGTTTTTTTCATCTTCAGTTGTCTCTGATGCAGCTTATCCGAAATGTTGTTCTGTTAACTGAATACCACTCTGTAATTGCAAAAAAAAGAAAAGTTGCAGCTGTTTTGTTGACATTCTGAATGCTTCTAAGTAAATACAATTTTTTTTATTAGTATTGTTGTCCTTTTCATAGGTCTGAAATTTTTCTTGAAGGGAAGCTAGTCTTGCTTTTGCCTGTTTTGGATCACATGAACTGTTAGTGTTTATCTTTTCATATAGTTAGTGGATGCAAAGCTTCTGTCTACACACCCTGCATATCATGATGAGGGTAATAAAAGTCAAGTTGAGAACATCTTCATCTATAAAGTAAACTCCAAAATCTCAGTTGATTGATAACGAATTTCACATACCCCTTTGTAAAGTGAAGAGTTACCAATTCTATTCACAGCATGGGATTATTAGAATCAAAGCAATCTGAAAGTCTGTCCTTGAAGGACTAGTAGAAAAATAGGTTGTAATTTTTACATGAGGACTCTTTAACTCCCATTACCATGTAATGGCAGTTATATTGTGTAGTTACCACATTAAAGGAGACCTGAGAATGTGTCCCCAAAAGCATGAGCTTAAAATACAATACTCAATAAATTTTTTTTTGTTGATATTAGTCATAGGGAAGGCTGTGGAAGTGCTGGCTGTATATGCTTTTATCCATTTAGGTAAATATGGACTACTCAGGAAACTTGACTCCAGCAAAAGTATTTTTAATTAATTGGGTCAGCTTTTAAAATTAGGCTACAAATTGGGAAGGGGTAGATTTTTCTGTGTTATGGTCTACCCTTTCCTAATCTGAGTAGATATGAGAAAAGAATACTGAGTATGAATTACCCAATTTATTTTTTTCTTTACAAAACCCAAACCCATTAGAGTCATGTTTATCTGCTTAGCAGATTTAGGGAACAATTTGGCGATTTTGTGTTTTTTTTGAGATTATCACTCAAAGTGCCAGTGTTTTAAAATAGCGTTCTTGTAATTTTACACGCTTTTGTGATGGAGTGCTGTTTTGTTATATAATTTTGACTTGGATTCTTTCCATTTGCATTTGTTTATGTAATTTCAGGAGGAATACTGAACATCTGAGTCCTGGATGATACTAATAAACTAATAATTGCAGAGGTTTTAAATATTAGTTAAATGGCTTTCACTTAAGAATTTAAGATTTTGTTCAATCGCTTCCAGTAATACAGTACTTCCTAGCAACAAGAGCTGGCAAAGATTTTTCCCTTCAAAAGTACATGATTGAATAGGTTAATGGGTTGATAAAAAGAGGTTTTATCAAAACATTCCAAGTTCAGAAGATGCTCTATATTGTATATATATGTGTATATATATATATATAAATGAGAAAACTAATTTTGCTTTTAGGGTGTTAATTTTTTTCTTTTTTCTTGAGACAATGTCTTGCTTTGTCATTCAGGCTGGCCCTGGGACTTGGGCTCACTTGTAGCTCAGGCAAGCCTCATATTCACCAGTCCTGCCTCTGCCTCCCAAGGGCTGGGATTACAGGTGTGAGTTACCACGCCTAGCTAGGATGTTAATTATTTTAATGCAAGACACTAGTAAATGAGCCAGGTGTACTGGTGGAATCCTGTATATCTCAGCCCCTGGGAGGCTGAGGCAGGACCACATAGTGAGACCTCAAAAAAAGAAAACCAAAGACCTATGTAAGTGAAAATCAGGTTTGAGTCTAGATCAAAGATCTGTTTTCCAATACAGCGGAGGCCCTCAATTGAACAGCTGTGGTTTCAAAAATTTGCAAGTTGCAAGTTTTTAGTCAAGGGAAATGAGGATCATTAATTCATCTGATTCAGATGGAACTTCACTGTCAGGGAACTGCTGTTGTCAAACATGTATTGCTAAGTCTAATGCAGTGAAAGATGAGTTCTGCCTCAAGGAAACTTCTTCATAACCGCACTGGGTGTGTCACAGCAACTGTCCTTTTAAAATGTTGAGAATGGGAACAGTGGATTAGGGTTAATTGTGTAATTGGCTTCAGAGCCTGATAAATGGTCAAAAATCCTCTCAAGTCTGAAAACTACTGAGTTTTATATAGTGTCCAAACAGTATCTCCTGGAACTCAGATACTTTGAGTCTAAAATTCAAGGAACCCATTTATTAGATAATTGAGTGTGAAACTTTCTTAAAAAGTGGGAATGACTAATGTTTTATTTTGTACTGCAGATAAAATACAGGGTAATTACCTGAGCTACATTCCCACCTCTTAGTTTTTTAAAGTTTGAGACAGAGCCTTGCCGAAGTTGCTTATGCTGGGATTGGATTTGAGATCCTTATGCTTCAACCTCCAAACTGCTAGGATGATAGGCGTGTACCATCATCACACTGGCTGAAAATGACAAAAAAGCGTCTAGGGCCAAGGATGTGGCTCAATGGTTGTGTGCCTGCCTGGCAAGCACAAGGTCCTAAGTTTGCTCCCCAGTACAAAGAAAAAAGAAAGCACCTGTTTAATAAGGAACTATTCTAATGCCTAGAAATGTTTACTGCACAATAGAGTTTTAAGAATTTTAAAGTGGAAATTAAATATGTATTTTAAAAATTGTGGCATATAGTTAATCCCATCCTGATCTGCTTGTGTGACAGTTGTAAACTATTGCTGATTAGTTGTAATTTTGATGGTCTTCCATCAGAATTTTACATTTGTCATTTTCATAGAATGAGATCTGGAAGTCTGTTGGTATACCCCAGGGGTACACTGCTAGGGAAACACCAGTTACTCAAATCTGCGGTATTTATGCTGAAAACCACCAGAAAGGCAAAGTAGTGATACGTTTTTTAGGATTTTGTTCTGTTTTTAAGATTTTTGAGGGTTTTTTTTTTTTTGAGACAGGGTCAGGTTCAGGCTGGCCCTGAACTCCCTATGTAGCCCAGGCGAACCTCGAACTCAGCAATCCTTCTGCCTCTGCCTCCCGAGTGCTGGGATGACAGGCGTGAGCCACCATGCCCGGCACTGTGGTATGTGGTATTGACTGCTGGTGGGCGTGAGTCACCACACCCAGCATTGTGTGTGGTTACTACGGATCGAACTCAGGATTTTGCGCTTGCAAGGCAGGCGCCAGAACCACTGAGCTAAATCTCTGGCCCTAAGATTTTTGTTTTCAAGTTTTTTGAGATAGGGTCTCACTTTGTAGTTCAGGCTGGCACTAACCTCACTAGGTAGCCCTGGCTGGCCTTGAACTCACAGCAGTCCTCCTGTCTCTGCCTTCTGAGTGCTGGAATTACAGTGAGCCACCATGCCCAGCATTCTGGTATGTAATACTAGGAATCAAATTTGAGACCTTGCACTTGTGAGGCAGGCCCTGGAACCACTGAGCTAAAGCCCCAGGCCCAAAGTAGTGATTTTTTTTTTTTTTTTTTAAGACAGGGTCTTGCTTTCCCTGAGCTCACTATGTAGCCCAGGCTAGCCTCAAACTCAGCAGTCCTCCTGCCTCTGCCTCACCCAAGTGCTGGGATTACAAGCATGAGCCACCATGCCTGGCATAGTGTTTTTTTAATGAAAAACATGAACAGTACCTTGTTGGGCACCACATAGTATAAAAGCTCAAATCTTGATCTTTTCCATATAATGTACCTCAAAGGATTTTATTTTTCCAATACCAGTATGGTACTACTCCAAATAAGCACACATCAAACAGTTTAAATCTTAAACCTTACATATAAACCACTAGCTAGTAATTATCTTACTTGGTGATTGTGATAGCAGTTAAACTTAGATTTATACTTGTTCCTTGCAACTGACCCCGGAAACACCCTTTCATACTAGATGAAAGCTAGAGAAGGGTTTGGATTGCTATCCAACAAGATGCAAGGTATTTCATATTCTTATCCTTTTCCAGTAGCAAAGCAGTGCCAACATTTGCCACAGCTTGGGAAATTCCCTGGGTCTCAGCCAATGTTCTCTCTGGAGTAATGAGGCAAAATGTTGCTCTGTTCTAGGAATGCTGCTGTTTCACGATCCACTGTGGCACACAAATCTGTAGCACACAACACAGAATGACAGGAATAACTTGATAGACCACACTTCTAGGTTTCAGTCGAAAGGAACAAATGGAATCACTGGAGTCTTTAGGCATGTCCATGGTTTGGCCCTTTGGTAGCAAGAGTTCACTGGGCATCTGCTGAAAAGAAAATAATACACATCTGGAATAAATAGGAAGATAAACTTGTAAGTGAACATGAGTTGGTGGAAAACTGAATTGGAAAGCAGTTGGTCGTGAATCTGCCTCAGTGGTAGAGTGAGTGCTTAGCTTACTTGAGGTCCTAGATTTCATCCCCAGCACAAAATTTAGTGAAAAGTGGCTTAATGAGGTCCTTACAAATTTCAAGATGTATGTCTATCTAGTTGCATAATTTAGTTGTAACTTTCCCCAATGTGATGCTCTGTAATAATTTGTTCATACTCTTTTTCTCTCTACTTTTTGCTGTTTCTAACATCAAAATGCCTGTGTTGATCTTTAGGAAAAAAATCTAAAGACATTTGGCACTTCATCCCCTTGCAGTTATGTACTCATAAATTGACCCTCTCAAAATGTAATACTTACTCTGTGAAATATTTTAACAATCATTTTATAATGAATCAAAATTTTTATTCGTTATTCTTTGGCTGTTGAAAAAAATGATTTTTTTTTTTTTTGAGAGAGGGTTTCCCTTTGTAGTTCAGGCTGGTCCTGAGCTTACTATGTAGTCCAGGCAAGCCTCGAACTCAGCAATCCTCCTATCTCTGTCTCCCAAGTGCTGGGATTAAATGTGTGAGCTACCATGCCTGGCACTTTGGTATGTGGGACTGATTGCTGGTGTGTGTGAGTCACCACACCTGGTATTGTATGTAGTTACTGGGGAATAGAACTCAGGATCTTGCGCTTGCTAGACAGGTGCTGGAACCACTGAGCTAAATCTCCAGCCAAAAAAAAAAAAAAAAAGATTTTTAAAGAGATGTTTAAAATGCTGAAGTATAGTCATTTGTCCAGAGCTGCCCAGTCACAGAAGCACAGAGGTCTAACTGAAAGATGGTTGGGATGGCTGCTGTTTCTCTAAAAGGTTACTACACTAACTAAATGTTTGAGCCCTTGTAGAAAAATGAGGAGCTTCCTTCTCATTTTTGCATTCACTATCCTAAGTGTAAGTTTCTGGTCATTTTCTATCTGGCAGAGATTGTGTGTCATTCTTTTTTTTTTTTTTTTTTTTTTTTTTTTTTTTTTTTTTTTTTTTTTTTTTGAGACAGGGTCTTGCTTTGTAGTTCGGGCTGGCCCTGAGCTCACTATGTAGCCCAGGCAAGCCTCGAGCTCTGCAATCCTCCTGCCACTGCCTCCCGAGTGCTGGGATTACAGGCCTGAGCAACCACGCCTGGCTGTGTCTCATTCATACAGAAGGTATGTCCACATTTTGCAAATGAATTTGGTAAAAGGCATAGCCAACAGAAGAGAGATCACTACCGTGTGAGTGTGCACCAACATCCAGGCTTTAGGAGACAGGTCATTTGGAAGGGTGGACTGGATCCCCAGCTGTGGCTTTAAACACAGTAAAGTTCACCAGGGCTTCATTTCTTTGCTGTGCACAGTATTTTAGGGTTAAAACACACAGAACTCCAAATGTATTTATGACTGTAACTGTATTTATAGGCATGAAGAGGAATTCGGCTTAGTTCCTTACAATTGCACAGAAGCTCTCATTAGAAACTTTACTGTATTGTTTATTGGGTTTCAGCTCAAGGTCATCATATAAAGTGTTCTGGATATAACTAGGTAAGAGAATAAAGTCCTCAACCATAATAAGTAGCCTTTAGATGTGAGAGGTTCCTAAAGATGGAAAAAAATAAGATGTTTAGTTACTATACCTGCAGTTACTAATATGGTGACCAGGAAGGTTCAGACTAAAGATTTGGGGGCTCCCCATAGCAGACACTGTATCCATACTACTCAGCCCTCCTGTCTCCAATCTTGCACTTTGAGATTCAGGGAGCCTAGGCCTTGTTCTTCCACCTAGAACCAGCCTCTTGGGGCCTTGGATTTACCAAACTCACTAGGCATTCAGGCTCAGAAGCAGTAAGACTGATTGAACAGTCTCTTTTCACGTGAGGCACAGGATTTGTAAGTACTATGGAGGGCAGCAGCAGACCCGTAATGCAAGACACCAGGGTGGCATGACAGTACCTTAGAAACAAAGACCAGAGGGGCTGTTGCAGTCCGACCTGTGCACAAAGCAGTGGGCATAGAACCATGGACAGACAGAGGGTTGCTCTGGAACAAACTGAATATCGAACAATGTAGCAGAACCAGGCTCATAGGAGGTGCCAAAAATGTAAGCCTTTGCCTCCCTTTAAGTGTTCCTCTTTGCCGTCCATCCTACTCCATTCTCCTGCCATGGCTACACTGGTGTGAAGAAAACCAGTGCTTGGAGCCTCCGGACAGCTGGCACTACTTGTGTGTCTTCTGGAAGATCACTGAAGATCCGAAAGATTGGCTCCTCTTAGGATGAATGAAATTTACATTCATTGATACAAAACAAGCAAGAAAACAAAATTATACATTTCTAGCAGTGAGAAACATTCTCCTGGTTTATTTACATAAATATTATATATATATATCTGTATATATACATATGTGTGTGTTTTTACAATTGAGAATAGAGTCACATAGTGTGAAATTAATTTTTTTTTCTATTTTGCAGTGCTGGGATTGAATCCAAGGTCTTGTACACATTAAGCCAGGAGTTTACCAATGAGCTATATCCTTAGTCGCTAACCATTTTATTGTGAGCAGTTCAGTGGCATTTACTACATTCATAATTCTCTAAAACCACCACCTCTATTACAAAATATTGTATCACTCCAAAAGAAAACCCTATTCCTAGACTTGATCTAGTCTGGAACTTTCATATAAGCAGAATCATACAATAAGTTTTTATATCTACCTTCTTTCACTTAGCATATTTTAACGGACTTTATTTTGTTTTTGAGACAGGGTCTCGCTTTGTAGTTCAAGCTGGCCCTGAACTCGCTATGTACCTCAAGATGGCCTTGAACTCATAGCAATCCTCCTGTGTCTACCTCCCAAGTGCTGGGATTACAGATGTGAGCCACCATGTCTGACATTGTGATATGTGGTATCAGGATTAAACTCAGGATCTTGTGCTTACCAGGCAGATGCTGGAACCACCAAGCTAAATCCCCAGCCCTCACTTAGCATATTTTTCATGGTTCACCCATATTGTAGCAGTACTACTTTGCTTTCTAAGGCTGAATAATATTTTATGGATGTATATAATTCCTTTACCCATTCATCCATTAATGAACATGAGTTAGTTCATCTTTTGGATGTTGTGAATGGTGGTATTAAAACATGTATGTTGTGTATTTGTTTGAGTCTCTGCTTCCAGTTCTTTGGGCATAATAATTGAATCATATGGCTATGTCTAGATGTTCCCCCAAAGACTGATGCAGTCATAGGTAGGACTTTTCCAGAGGTGGCTGAATCTAGAGTGTGTGATGCTGGGGTTAAGGGCCCGTGGTTTCTAAAACAGATGAGTGATTGGTTTGGCGCTGCCCTATGCCCAATAGTCTGGATGAGAAAAAGGGGAGAAAGACGCTGTTAAGTTCTCTTATTTTTTCTGTTTTCCCATTGGCATGAACTGTTGCCCCTCTGCCACCCTACCCTGGAGCCAGCCAATTTCGAATTGAAACCTCTACCAACGGTAAGCCAGATAACCTTTTCCCCTTTTAACAAGGGTGTCGGGTATTTTGTCTCAGCAATGAGAGAAAAGTAAATAACATAGAAATTCCATTTTTAACTTCTAGAGGAGCCATCAAACTGTTTTCTATTTGTTTTGAGACAGACTCTCTGTGTACTTCAAGCTGGCCCTGAGCTCACTGTGTAGCCCAGGCAAGCCTCGAACTCAGCAATTCTCTTGCCTCTGCCTCCCAAGTGCTGGGATTACAGATGTGAGCCACCAGGTCCAGCAAGAGTGTTTTTAATAGAGCTTTATCACTTTACGTTGCCAACAGTAATGTACAAAAGTTTCAATTACTCCACAGAGTTGCCAACATTTATTAACCAATTTATTTTACTTTGTAGGGATCTTGCTATGTAGTTCCAGCTAGCTTTGCACTCACTATGTAACTCAGGCTGCCCTTGAATTTGTGGCAATTCTCTTGCCTCAGTCTCCCCAGTGCTGGGATTACAGGTATACACCACTACACCAGGTTTATTTTTCAGTTTTTTAATGTAGCCATTCCAGTGTGTGTAAGTGGCTTCTGGTTATGGTTTTGGTTTTCTTTCTCTCTCTTTACATTTCCCTAATGACCACTGATATGAACTTAGCATCTCTTTTGTTTATGTTTGGCTTGGGGGAGGGGCTTTTGGTTTTTGGAGACAGGGTCTCACTGTGTAACTCGGGCTGGCCTCAAACTCACAGTGATCCTCCTGCCTTAGCTCCCAAATTGTAGGATTACAGGTGTGTGGCATTACATCTTTTTGTTGGTTGTTTGTAAAGCTGCTTTGAAGAACTAATTTGAAAAACTATTTGAGTAGCTCGTCTCTGTGTGTTCAGTGTGTGTCTGTGTGTGTGTGCTTGTATGTGTGTGTATATCCATCCACTGAGTACCAAATTTTTGTTACCAAAAGGCAGAATAACTATTTGTTTTCTAAAAGTTGCAATATATTTACAAATATTATATTTGCAAACTTCCTTTAATGCCTCACAGTCAGTCTTTTTTATTTCTTAGTACTGGGGAGAAAACCCAGGGCCTCAAGTGCGTTGGGCAAGTACTCTACCACTGAGCTGCATCCCAGCCCTAACAATGAGCTCCAATCGCTGGTTTAGGTCATAATTAAATCCGTTCTTACTCTGTGCCGTCTCGTTAACCCTGTGTGATATCACATTGAATCAATGTAGAACATCATCATTTCTTTACTCAGTTCTGTATTATTAGACAAGTGAATAGTTTCTGAGTTTGAAAATTAAAAATAAAGTGAGGGATAACTGTACTTTCCATCTACCTAAATGTTTCTGTTCATTATCATTTTCCTAGGATATAAATATCTTCCTCAAAGTGAAACTGCTGAATCAAGAGTCAGATTTAGTTTTACTAAACTAACATAAAAAATGTTCACCTAGGTATTTTAAGTTTTTGGAAATCTATTTAGACAATTTTACATACAGGGATACAAGATAGGGTCATGTTTTCTAAAATCATATAAAAGTTCAAGCCTACCATAGTGAAAGAAGTCTTCAAAAGCAAGCAGATAAAAAGCCAGTCCAGGAAATTCACTGGACTGAAATATCCATTCCCCTTTATACTTCTGTTATTTTACTGCTTTTCAGGTTGAAGATTAACAGAGGTTTTGTATTCAAGTAATTGCTGGACTATAAACAGAGAATGTAGATCAATCCGAATTGGTCAACAGGAATGGGTGGAAAACTGAAAATTTTGCAAAGGACGAGAACTTTCTTCCTTTTTATCTCATTATTTTATCATTCTTTGTAATAACCCAGGTATTTCAAAAACTTACTAATCATATCAGAATTTTTTTCCTTTAAATAAGGTGAAATACATTTTCACACATTTTAAAGGTCTTTTTTTTTAACTTTTATTAATAAGTATTTGCAGTACATAATGATTACATCCCTGAGGGAGCTGGTACACATACATAACACTTCTCAGGTCTTTTCTCATCCCCTTTCTCTCTCTTCCCTCCCGCCTCTTCCATCTCTTGATCCTCTTCTCATCTGGAAGAGACCTCGGTCTTTTATTTTGTTACTTAAATTATTTATACTTGAGTTTCTCATATAAGAGAAACCTTATGATATTTGGGCTCTTCATACATAATTTTTTTTTTTTTTTTTTGCTTTTTGAGAGAGGGTCTCACTTTGTAGTTCAGGCTGGCCCTGAGCTCACTATGGTGCCCAGGCAAGCCACCGCGAACTCAGCAATCCTCCTGTCTCTGCCTCCCGAGTGCTGGGATGACAGGTGTGAGCCACCACGCCCAGCACTGTGGTATGCGGCGTTGATTGTTGGTGGGTGTGAGTCTCCACGCCCAGCATTATATGTGGTTACCGGGGATTGAACTCAGGTCCTTGCGCTTGCGAGGCAGGCGCCGGAACCACTGAGC